>JAUTBV010127548.1:0-12454 GCA_032361325.1 Lepetodrilus fucensis | reverse complement strand
AGAGAGAGAGAGAGAGAGAGAGAGAGAGAGAGAAAGAGAGAGAGAGAGAGAGAGAGAGAGAGAGAGAGAGAGAGAGAATAGCTTGTATGGCAAAAAGATACACCAAGACAGGGAAGGTTGTTATTTGACATAATGCAGTTGTATTTTGTCTACAGCAGGGGAATACCGCCTTACATGTGGCAGCTCTAACCAATAATAAAGAAGTTGCCATGGTGCTTGTAGAACATAAATGCGAACTCGATCTTCCCAATCACGTGAGTACCATGTCCGTATACCATACATCAGTTGCACGACCTCAACACCATGAAACATAGATACACAACTATGTAAATTCCTTCTTTCTCTTGAACTATCCCAAAGGAACACTGAGACCCCACGACCAATTGCAGTATCTCTAAGTAACCCTGAACAGGCCCAAAGGTTACTTCCAGTGGATGTTCCTTGTAGTATTTGAATGGTCCCTAGACCAAAGGTGCAAACTCGTAAATTAGAACACGTCATTGAATGTGGTTCGTGCTGACTCTTCCCGGGCTGTCAGTGATGATCGTTGACCACGAGCTGTCAGCGATGACCTTTGACTCCACGGGCTGTAAGCGATGACTTTTGACTCTCGGTATGTTTCAGCGTCTCCAAACTGCACTGCACGTGGGGGTAGAGAACGGCTATCTGGACGTCGTAGAGGTGATGCTGGCGGGAGGAGGGAGCCTGGAGGCCAGGGAGAAGGTAACACTACTTCCAGAACAGTCTCACACCTATACCATTCAGTACTCGACGAAGAGTCCCACTTCCAATGTCTACGCACGTGTAACACAGGGTATCATCTCTCGGGGCTCTTATATATGTCCACTACGAGACCATAGCGCTATCGTAAGTGCCTGATCGTCAAGTATAAGAGATCGCCAAGAGAGCGCTATGGTCTCGTAGTAGATACGACAGCTTCGAGAAACGATACCCAGCGTTAGCGTTAAGAAGGAAATAGGTAGTGTTGTGGAGATGTGTGGTTTCGTGGATACAAAGTGATGCACCTTTCCTTTCTAGTACATTCTTGGGTCTACGTTTTCATTCACTATATATATGCATACACCGCTATCCGGGTATGTTTGTATATAATGCAAAGAGTACATTCATCTATTTCGTTACCTCACACTATTTCAGACGGGAAAGACTGCTCTTCAGCTGGCCGCCAGAGGAAGCTTCGTAGCTATTGTAGATATGATAATCAAAGCTGATAGATATTACGCCATTGCCAGGGTATGTACAGTCCCGTGTTATAGTTTGATATGTCCTTCAAGCAACCATATGTATGTCTGTCACAAGCTTTCTCCGTGTCCTACATAGTACATACCTAACTATGTCTCTCTAACTTTTCCCTTCCAATCCCAATCCCACCCAATTGCTCTTGTCCTTTCGTAGCTCTCTCTCTCTCTCTCTCTCTCTCTCTCTCTCTCTCTCTCTCTCTCTGACACCCTCTCTCCCACACACACCCTCCTCTGAGCTCTCACCCTCTGTCTCTTTCTCACCCCTCTTCTCTCTCCTCTTTCTATCTTCTCCTCCATTTTTCTTTCTCTCTTTCTCTCTCTCTCCCTCTCTCTCTCTCTCACACACACCACCACCACCACCACCCCTCCCCCATGCCGTGTATCCCTTAGTATAATTAATTACCTGTATGTGGACTATGCCAGGGCGATCTTCTAGATCCATACCTATTCACGCTGTTCTTCAGGACTATCACGACATGGACCTGGGTTACGTGGATCCTCACCTATACCTCCGCCGTCTCGCTCACCCTGCTGCCACTCAGATGAAGGGGGTCATGTGGAAGCTCGCCACCAAACAGCTCAAACAGTACGACTGGAAGAAGCTAGCAGTCCACTGGCGGTTTACACCAGAACATATCAGGTCTATAGAACACCAGTATACAGGTAGGCGAGAACTAGCCAGTTGTAGCGCAACTTGGTACATTACTAGTATCTCTCTGACATGCTCAAGTACTGTGAAGAAGGGGTGCAGAATGGCTATGAGCCTAGACCTACTGCATGGAATAGGCATGGCATTGTTATTATTAAAAAAATGTTTAAATCAAAATAAAAATCGTTTTTGTTTTGTATTGGGGTTTATATCCGTTTATATCACGATGGCTTGGTAGTTTTAGGAAGGAGAAAAAAAACGCAACATCCGTAGCGCTAAAATTTAATGTTGCAGTAAACCTGCGAGCATCAGCTGGTACTGGGTATTATTACAATTGCAATAGGTATTAGCTATCAATGTGGTAGAAGTAGTAGTAGTAGTAGTAGTAGTAGTAGTAGTAGTGGTAATAGTAGCAGTAGTAGCTGCGCAGCACTAGCACTAGTACTAATACTAATAGTAGTAGTAGTAGGAGGAGGAGTAGTAGTACCAATGTGATACTAGTAGGCATATGATTGTATGCATGGTATAGAACTTGACCACATTTTGTTATGGAGCTGCACTCATTGTTAGTACATGTATAACATTGCTAATGCATTAAAGCTTATATCCCAACACAAATAACGTTAGATTCTAGGGTTATACATTTGAATAACACATCTCAGTGCATCTCATGTACGCGTATTTGTTGCCAGGTCCTAATAGCTACAAAGAGCACGGGTATCGCCTGTTGATGATCTGGCTGCACGGAGTAAGGAAAGACGAGAACGTGCTCAAGCTGCTCTTCGAGGCTTTAGTTGCTGTAGATAAGAGACAGTTGGCAGGTCAGTAGCATCTCTCTCACTAGGTGGACTGGAACATTTTAAGTACGATGTCATGTTCGACCTCAATGTGTGTACACAACCTTGAGTAGAGTATGAGTTTGTATTCAAAACCGATTCGCAATCTCGGGGCCGAGCCATTAGATAAAATAGCATTTATGCTATTATACCTTTGAAAGTTTTCTACATTTACCATCGTCAGGGATGGTTCTTTACGTCATATCTTGCTCTGTATCTACTGTATTCTATAGACGGTTGTTAGTTCAAATAATTATTTGATAACTTTTAATAGGGGCTTGGCAATAACCCTGAAAGAAGCAACAATGTCATACGCATTTGCATTGTGTCGTTTATGATTAATTGTTGGTTTGTTTTGTATTTCAGAAACTGTACGGAGGAAAGCGAACTTACAAGCTCAGAAACAATGTTCTCCAACATTCTGTGAAATTTCGTAGCACGAATATACCAATGGTTAGCCATGGATCTTTGAGTGAAAGCCCTTTAATACGCCGAAATATAGACTGCCATAGGACGCGACCCTTCAGGGTTCATTGTGTTCCTGTGTGACCACGTTCTAAAAGGTGACCATATAACATCGCCGAGGGCGAGATTATGTACCAAGGATTAGTTTTACTAAAATCTCACAAGGATTGGTTTGATAAAACGAGGCGTGCCTGGATTATTCCACAACCAAAGACATGAGTGAAAGTGATCTGGTACAAAGTGATGTCCAAGATTTCGGCAATGTCCTACACATGTCCGAATGATTGACACGAGTGGAACAGCAAATCAAGCCATGGAATGCTTGATGAAAACAATCCGTGTGTAGGAGTAAACTCCCTTAAATTGCCTATGTATTGACGTGTTATATTTGCATATAATTATTTCAAATGTGTATTCGATTCAAACGCCATCGCGTGTGACGCAAGGCGTAAGCCTACTATTCCAATCCACTGTTATTACCCGTGGGGAGCATCGAGGCTTTTCTGTAGGTGTGTCAGAGTATGCCGACGTTGATTGTCACTGTTAACGATATTCGTGGGGTGAAATAAACAGGGATTTCCACTGTGCGGCACTACCATCGTTCCTTAGATGAATACCTACGAGAAGACGTCACAGTAGAAACACTCTTCCACCTCTAAACCCGCGAAGCGACCCTACACGGGTACAGTACGAAAACGAGAGTATTTTGTAAAAATTAAATCCTTGAGAGAATAAAATAAAAGGAACAATACTTAACGGTTGCGAGCATATACCATCGATTGAGTACATTGTGTCAATAGTACTATATTACCACCAGAATGACGGAATATTGTGCGGATACATGTGCGATAGAATGGGTCGTGTGATATGTAGTTATATGAAACGTAGATTAGATTTTCTCTATCTACAGCGACGATTGTTATTGGATCTATTTTCTGTAGTTAGTTGTAGTTTTGTTTGAAAAAAAACCTCTATTCGCCATCTTGAAGGCGTTGTTGTCTTGCGTTTTCGATAGTCATATCCAAACATTTTCAAGGCTATCACTACTTATGTATTATTAATTACCATGTATGTTTGATGATAATCTATTCGTAGATTTATTTGTAAATGGTGTTTATCATTCAGCTCAATATGCAGTGTATATTTAATATTAGAAACCTTGTCTGAATCATATGTAACATACGATATATATTATACACAATGTTTTGATTTGTATGCGTCCTGGCTTGTTCTGTGACACACTTCAAAGTTTACAAACGTTATCTTATAGTGATATCCGATGATATATTATACATGATGCTCTACCTGCAGGGGCTACTCCAGACTTTGATGTAGGTAGAGCATGATATACATGTATGCTTTGTTAGATTTCTTGCTCTAAACAAAATATATATTATTGCACTTTTTGAAGATGGTTTTCCCCAGCCTGTTTCTGTATTGAAAACTATACATCTGTTATATCCAACAATAATTAATACCTGAACTGAATATAAAATGAGTTTTGAATCGTCATAAATATCTAACACTGAACTAGAATTCAAAATGAGTTTTGAATGACGAGTTAAAATGAAACACATTACTATTCTACAGTCAGGTATTTAGCCTGCTGTGCAGGTAGTAATTGAATCTCGTTGAATACGAGAAAATGTCCATAACAATCCTCAGACAGACGTTGTTTATTTATTCGGAACTGATTGTTTTCTATGTTATCAACAGTGTCTGCCATTATTCTATACATTACTGGTGTGATAGTGAGGCGACTTGTTGACTTGACAAGAGTATTCGTCATCCTGTTGTTTTCATATCATGTTTGAGTGTTTTGTATTTGCCTTATTCTCGTCTTGCCATGATTAAAAGAATATTAATCTGTCAAGAAATTGACAGTCTCGACTATCCTACGCGTTGTGTTCTTATTCACTCCCGTGTCCAAGAGGAGGATCGAACACATCATTTCGTATAAATGTACACCACACGATTCACAAGTGTTCACGGTTATTCATTACTGTATATGGAATGACATAACCTTTAAATATAGCCTGCATATCAACTTCATTTCTTACGAATAGCGACTAATGATTTTCAGGCAGCTGGGTTATTTTAACGCCGTCCCAGAGCATTTCTGAAGCATATTAGTTGGGGGTTTTTTTCAATTGGGGTTTAGAGTCACTTTCAAGATTCTTACACTTACATCAATTGTCAGTTTAGGGCAGGAGGAAACCCGCAACATTCGTAGCGCTGAATGTTGCAGTAAACCTGCGAGCACCATTGCCACTCTACAGAAGTACTGTACACTAGTAAACAAACCGCACCAGCTGGTACTGACAGATCAAGGATGATATATCCATTGCCACTCTACAGTAATGTATACTAGTAAACAAACCGCACCAGCTGGTACTGACAGATCAAGGATGATATCTCCATTGCCACTCTACAGTAATGTATACTAGTAAACAAACCGCACCAGCTGGTACTGACAGACCAAGGATGATATCTCCATTGCCACTCTACAGTGCTGTATACTAGTAAACAAACCGTACCGGCTGGTACCGACAGACCAAGGATGATATCTCCATTGCCACTCTACAGAAGTGCTGTATACTAGTAAACAAACCGCACAGACACCAGTTGTTCTGATAAACATACCCAACCATCAAGACACTGGACAAGTAGGTTATGGTTTCCCCATCATCAGTCTTTCCAACTTCCATTCACCTACAACCAGTAATCAGCTGGTCTAGACCCTGGCATATGATTTTGTAAGTTATATTTCAACCCATTATGGTGTGCACAAATCACTTTAAAGAAAGTTGTGCATGCAATTATTATTCTTATTTTCTCTCTCTTTACTACATCAAAGATGAACCTCATGGTTAGTATCACGATCAGTGTGATGTGTAGGCAGAGTAGCTATTTTGCCATGATCTAGACTATAAAACCTACCAAGGAAATCATATAGTATTTTATTTTTTATTTTCGTACAATTATACAAATATTTAACAAAAGAAAAAAATATAAAATATGAAAAAGGAAATCAACAACAATTAATTAATTAACAACATGTTTGTTATTAAAATGGAACAAATTGAAAATTATTCAAGCGCCATGTGTGGTAGTATTTGTATGCATTGTCCAATTCATGTAAATACATTGAAAATGTTTACAAATGACATATAATAATAATATTGAACAGAAGAAAAAACACTTTACAAACGATATCTATTTATTTACCGGTACTACCAATTCGCTAAACAAATGCAAACATCAAATTGCGACCTTACGAATATATTAATGCCACTGACTGCAGGGTTAATTCCTAGATACCACTTGATAGGGCATCTTCAGTTGTCTGCACCATGATCAACATGAGCAAGTAATTACTGCAACACTTTCATACATCTTTCAGTTTCATTCCACGGTCTGACGTTAGTCTACCATTCAACGTTATAGCTAAAGCAAATATGTATGATATACATGCAATATACTATATTATGTGTATCTGTTGTAAAACTAGTCATGAAATTTAGAATTATGCATGAAAATACTAATTCTGCTGTAGACAAAAGAACTACTGCTGTAGCACTGAGAATGCAGCCCGAGTATTAGTCAAAAGTTTAATAGGAACGAACAAGACCAATGCCATGAACGTGATCACAACAATTATTTTATATTTAAACAAACAAGTTCATATTGGATATGAAGACACATTATATGAACACATCATGACGACAAAACAAATGGTACAGATAGTAGCATCCTCGCACACAAACAGTACTTAATTCCATTCAGGACTCAATACATGTGTTACCCATGCCACACATCTAAAGATATACTTGCGCAAACAGTTTAGGAGCAATAAATGGAACACAGATTAAAGTATATTTCATCAGGAAAATGATTTCACTGGTTGGCTGTTTGCGCAAGTTTCCCTCTAGATGTGTGCCAGGCAGGGGTACCACATCTGGCGAGTCCTGAACGGAATTAAGTACCATTTTGCTATGAGGATGAGATCGTAGAAACTTTGAGCTAAATATCATGTGGATGATTCCGTACATGCTCTTGGAGACTTTGAGCGTTGTGATACTGGGCACCACAGAGTCCACACGAATACATCATCTCTTCATCGTCCACGACATCCATTGAGGCAGCAGCTACTTCTGAATCACCATCTCCAGGAAGAGGTGGTATGCTGGGGGCAGTGATGCTGTCAAAGCTTAGTATAGGAAGGTCGTCTTGCTCTTGAAGGCCCGTCGTGGAGTCAGTTGCCCTTGCCGTGGGACTGACGTAGTCTGGCATTACCCGGTGAACTTTCCGGTAATGCCGTAGCATTACGTCTCTACGTCCGAAGCAAGTTCCACAGATGCTGCAGACGTGGGCATCACTTGGAACATGATTTACTGAGTGTCTCATGAGTCCTAGCTTCCTGGCGTAGTCTGTGACGCATACGGGACACGTGATCTTGTCTGCCTCTGCATGCAAGCGTGCGTGTTCCAAGAACTCAAGCGTGTTGGTCAAGACTGCCGCGCAAAAGAAGCACACTGAAGACAGCCGTTTGTTTTTCATTTGCTTTTTGCTAGAGCTGGATGGTGATGCAGTGCCTCTACTCTGGAGAGGCACTTCAGTTGTCGCATCGTTCACATCTGTCTTTGACGTACTGACTGCACCTCGACCTCTTGGTGCATGGAATGAAGATGTGGTAGGAGTGCTCAGTTCATCCTTTGAGCATGTTGAGGAGGTTCCAGGTGATCCTTCTGTGCTTGAAAGACTGTGTTGTGGCAGATGTCTAGTCTCATCCACCTGCAACTCTGCCCTTGGAGGAGTGCAGTCTCTACCTTCACATGCTCCTCCTGTTGATAGAGACTGAACATTGGATACTGTCCTTTCACCCAATGCTTCACTATCTCTAGACATGCTTGAACACGGAGGACCACTCTCTCTAGAATAGCTTTCACATGGCTCACCGGTAAATCCTGAATCTGTGCCAGATGTTTTGGCAGATGAAAGAGGATGACCTCTGGCCGAGGCTGGTGAAACTTTTGTTAGAACACTCTCACTGTTGGGATCGAAAAATGTGTACAACATCTCGTCTGGAGACGCAGCTCCTTCACTGGGAGAAGATTCTTCCCCCTTTATACCAGTAATTGACACAGATTGGAACTTCTCGGGCGTTTCTGACATTTCTTCATTCTGATGTGATGGTATGTGCTTGTAGCTGTGCTCAATATTGATGATTTCAGTATGTTCAGGGTGGACTTTCCTAATGTGTCTGCGAAAACTGTCGACACGTGGAATTTGAATGTGACACAGCGGACAGGAATAAACTGCTGTTTGGACATGTCTCGAGGCATGTCTCTTTACCCTCATTTTGTCAGAGAACTCATGTAAGCATACAGGGCATGTGTTCGGAACATTCATTAAATGCTTATGAGAGTCCATGTGTTCCAAATATTCCTCCAAATTGTTCATTGGAGACCAACAAAACGAACAGGTTGATGACTTCTGAAGGTTGGTGCTCCCACTATTCCTCAGTGGGGTTTTGTTCCTTCCAAAATGAGCAAAACTTGAAGGACCCGGCTCCTGCATTCCTTGAACCTCTGACACATCAGTTCTACTCCTCTCAAACACACTGCCACTCAGCTGCATTCTCTGGCCATTTGATTGCTTCTGTGACTGAAATTGACGGGAGTTATACATTCTACGTTTTCTATCATACATGGGAATTTTATTCCCGGTTTGACTAGCAAGTGATTCAACTTTCTCAAGGCAACCTCCACTGGTTTCAGAGTCACCCACATTAAAAGCATGCCCCGTTCCACTGCTGCTCTTCAAAGTCTTTGGCCTGGAGGTGACGAGATACTGTTTGAGTTTTGAAAGAGAACCTGGATGTCTCTTGTGGAAATGCCTCTTAAGACTGTCAAGCTGCATGATGTTGATTTTGCAAACCGGACAACAGTATACCTCGTTTGTTGAATGTACATTAGAATGTCTGATGAGGCCAACATTTCTTGCAAATGTTTTGAAGCATATTGGACAACATTCCCCACCTCCCATTATGTCTTTGTGAGCCTTGGCATGAACTATGAAGTCCTTTCGGGTACGAATCTCTCTCAAGCACACTGAACATGATGACTGTGAAGCTTTCCCTTGCACCCTTCTATCAACATCCACAAAAGAGAAGTCTTGGCTTCTTGTTTGAACACGTCCCATTTGATTCGTAACTTTGGGCGAAGATGTTGGTCGACCTGTCGAACAGTCACGAGAAACAGAAGTGATGCCATATCCTGCTTCATGTTGAGGCTCTTGCTTGATGGGAACTGTAGGAGGTGTTAGTGGAACAGTCTGACCTTTGTCCCCTGGGCTCTGTGCAGCAGCGGGAGTATATGCATCCTGGTGAGGTGCATCCTGGTGAGGTGCATCCTGGTGAGGTGCATCCTGGTGAAGTGGATCCTGAAGAAGTGCATCCTGATGAGGTACAGCAAAATGTCCAGAACTTTGATGACCAGGATTGGGAAGGACAGACAGAGATGAAGGAACGTTTTTCCATAATAAGCAGGTTCCCCTTCCACCAGCATCATCTGTAAAACACACAATGACAACTGTCATTACATAATAGAATAATACAACATATAATAAAGAGTTCATTTTCATGAGTTGATTGTTTACGAGTTCAGTATCTGACTTATCTGACTTAAAATACAGCACACATTCACATATATTTTGTGGGTGTCTGCTCTCAAGCTCGAGTGTCATGCATGTTTTAATTATATATCCTGTTCCATGCACTTTGCATGAAATTGATGAATGCATCACAAAACACATGCTGTTGCTGTCTACTCTAGTATATAATTAATCAAAGCAAGAGAAAATACGAAGAACTCGTAGGGAAAATATAAGATAATTATTCCATAAATCTATTTTGAATTCTACCGAGTAAGAGTTCACTATAATCTTCATCCCTATAAGTTTGTTTTCACCATATCCCTTATGAACTATCAATACTTTTAACATGTTCAATAGTCATGTTAGTTGAAGAAATTAAATATACTGTAAAACTGGTTTATTTAGGGGCTTGCAATTTTCATGATTTTACAAAAGTTAAGAGAGAAAAACATATTCACGATTTATAAAATTCATGGTGTCCAAGTAGGTTTGTCAAAATATATATTTTGGGGGGGTCACTTAACAATTAAGTTCACTACTCGCAGGCTAATCTGTTAAAATCACATTAGATTCACGTAAATGTATCACAGGTATTCTCATCTAATTTAGGTATTAACAGTCTGGCTGAAACATGTTTTGATAACCATCAACGAGTCTAATCTACAGTGTACTATTTCAACTAGTAGGCCTATTACTCACACGTTTCTTAAATTCACAGATCGTGAATTTTCGTGAAAAATACAGACACGCGTATGATACCCGTTTTACAGTATGTTACTCAACTAGCGGTAATGTAATGTGTTGGCGCATGCGTACTGAAAAATGGTTGAACTGAAAAGTCGATCTCTAAAGCGAAATAGTTTAAAGATTGCCACTGTGATTATGGCCGGAAATGTTTGTTACAGTTTAATCTGTATCGTTCTTGTTTGACTTTTCACCGGCATAGTTTCCAATATGAAAATGATGCAAAGAACGAGTTTGAACCGTGCTAGTGAATTATTCCGACAAGATACGTTAAAAATGGCAGCGGATTCAAATATAGTGATTTCTTATCTGTCTGTCAGATGGATTTATGACATGTGCATTTCGAGGAGGATTTTGAGATTTGGTGTTGTGTTGTCTTCTGCAGAAATTGGTCACACAGATCACTCCCATAGCCTAGGCCATGTTTATTTCCTCTGTGGAATCTATATGCTACGATCAAGCTCTCCGCTATATGCACCCACTGTGGGTGCATAAAGCGGAGATCTTGATCGTAGCATATAGATTCCACAGAGGACATAAACATGGCCTATCCCATAGCCTATATACGAGGATTATGGCCGGTGAAGTAAGTCAATAGCTCAGCATTTAATAATCACTACCCGGCCATAAACAGGGCCAAGTAAATGAGCCTACTCTAGACTACCAGTACCATGTCTACTAAACATGATAAATTGAGTTTACTTACTGTTATCGTGATACTCTCCTTTATTGTCAATGAAAAGTATGGTAACTGCACCAACAATTCTTTGGATGGAGTCCGTGTCATACGGGAACTTGCTTAAAACATTGAGGACTTTCTTAGAGGAATCCACCGAAATGTGTGCACAATTTTCAGGAATACTGGACCATTCTAACTCTTCCTTTAGCATATCCATTTCATTTCGTGTCGGTTTACTGAATCATTCACGGTGGATGATAGAACGATGGATCGGTTTCCAGTTAGGACAACGCTCAGTCAAGAACCCAGAACGTAAAAACGATAACGGTAGAGGATGTCATTACGATAAAGAAGTTCAGCATCTCGACGCCATATTTGCAAGAGTTATGTCCCCCCTTCGAGGGGAGACAATATCCCAAGTAACCGTACATTGCACGCCACTAATAATTGTAGCTTTAACCCATATTATGAGTATTTTACTTTTCAGTGTGTTGTCGGGTAAACATTAGCCCACGACCTGCTTATATTAAGATGCATGGGATATCTGATAATTATTATGTATTCCTTTTTTTTGTATATCGATACATAAATACATATATATATATATATATATATATATATATATATATATATGTACTCCACGCTACCTGTCCACTTAGTTCGAGATTCCTCTAACGTTACCTACTGGACATATGAGACTTTTTATATAATATATGTATATAAAAAGTCTCATATGTCCAGCAGGTAACGTTAGAGGAATCTCGAACTATCTGTCCACTATGGTCATCGTTCCTTTGCCTACTCTGCCTCCTCCTGGTGGAACTATCTGCCTCTCTCGGTCAGAACCAGTCCTACACTGAACACTTTCAATACCAATCTCAAGACACATCTATTCACAACAGCATAATATCACAGTTGATAGGCCTGTATAATGCACAAATGAATTTCGATCTGAGACTAATTACGCTTGATTTATCCAACCCAAAGTTGTTATTTAGTGATGTACTTAGTCTCCACTACTCAATAGTTATCAAAATAGTAATGTTTTATATGAATATATGGAACGTTCCGCTATTTATTACTCCAGGGTGATGTTTCAAAGTGTGACGTATCGAAACGATATCCACCTAGTAGGACGTATCAGTTTCTAGCGTTCCCATTGGTT
>JAUTBV010127537.1:0-12459 GCA_032361325.1 Lepetodrilus fucensis | reverse complement strand
TAGAAACTGATACGTCCTACTAGGTGGATATCGTTTCGATACGTCACACTTTGAAACATCACGCTGGGGTAATAAAGTAGTGTACGTAATTTCTTCCCAATATGTAAGTTAGTTTCCAATGATAGTGACATTGGATCCCATTGCAGAAATATTAATCGGAATGGTAGGTCAATAAAGTTGACCGGTGCTAATGAATATCCACACCCATATTTGCACACCCACCTGGAACTGTCTACCGGTTCCGTGTACCTTTCAACAACTTGCAGACGCTCAAGTTCCAAAATGTGTTAGAAAACTGCCTATAAAGTATCAACATATTGGTTTATAATGTACTCTCCTCAGTGACAATGTGAATTTATTCGAATATTATTTTACAACAACAGTGGTTAACCATCTGCGAGCATTATTAACTAATCCACAATGATGAGGCTGTAGAAATTATCTTGTTCATATGTCTTATTGTCCACATTTGATTCTAAATGGTAAATGCCAATGGTGATTTTATTACTCTGATTTCTCACCTCATTACTCGAGCTCCGATTTCACGATCAATGATTACTTTGCTGGTATGTCTCAATAGAGGTGCAATAGCAGAAATCCTTCCTATCTACATCAGGACTACCAATAAACACCGACATCAGAAGACGTAACACTTTAATACGACTACAGCCTACATAACACCTGGCCCCGAGAGTATGCACGGGTTTTGTTAGTACTCTTTCATGAACAACTTAATGTATTTTTTCACAAATCCATATTATAACATTTTGGCTTGAGTATGAAATCGTGCTCATAAACCTTCGTAATCCTGGGTCGTGCTCATGATTAGATACATACTGTACGGACTACACATTTAAAGAGTTGGGATTAATTATAAATGACCAACTTGACGTTGCCATCGTTCCACATAGATCCGCTTCATAAAACATAATATGCAACATGTTGGACATATACAACGACTTAGAAATGTAATGTTTTATGAAACTGATGTAACTTTTAAATGAATCTACGGGAATTAATGCATATTTGACATGTTAAGTCATTATATATCTATACACCAGGTTGTAACTGGAGCATGTACATGAGTGTTTTACGGTTTCGGTTTTCATTGCTAGGCCTGTCAATGCTGACAATCTACTTAGGATTAATCCATAGTCGTCCCAAACACGGAACATATGTTTCCGACTCCAATAAGTTGAAAACGAAACGAAACATTCATAAAATCACACGTATTCATCATACTATTGGCTTTTGACACTTTTCTTTGAATAGCACTATATATTTATTATAATATTTTACGTACCAGGGCACTAGTACATGAAGCTCTCGTATCCACTACGAGATAATAGCGCTAGTGTAGTGATCAGCAAGGGGGATAAATCTATACGAGAGCGCTACTGTCTTACACAAGTCAAGAGTTTCATGAAACGATTTCCTGAAGTACTGAGAAATAGAGATTATTTACAGAGTGTATTTAGATATCGTCTATATCTTGCACTTAGTGATATGCTTTGTATTAAACGAGTTGCAGTTACATATAGAGAGATTGTCCCTAAAATGCAGGATATAGACGATATCTAAAGATACGAGGTTAATAATATATTTATCATCTAATGTCAAGCTAAATTGACAGTTTAAAGTTACGCGTAGGTATTAAATACAGGCCAGTACATTTTAAAACCGCTTCACTTATTGATAAACACATTGAAGGAACAACTAACAACTTTTAAAACAATTTCTTTCATTTGTATTACAAATTGTGAATATATTAAATCCTGTCGATTACTCATAGTCATAGCCTCCAACTACGATCATACATTCATTTTCATCTTGATATATATTGCCATACAGTAGCATTTATAAATAGTAGTATGGTGTCACATGCAAATTACGTCACGTCATTTGCTCAGTAATTTACGTAGTTATTAGCCATACGTAGCATGATACACGATCTATTGCTTGTTCTCAGAAACTGTATTTAATTGTATTCTTATTACTGGTTACTTCAATGTAAGTTGGTAAAAATATAATAAATACTATGTTATTGTATCTGTTTCACATACTATGTTTGGCAAAAGTAAGCATATCTTTAGAAACAAGTAACAAAAACAAATTAATAATAGATTCTAGTCCATATTCAACGTGTCCTTAGAAGATAAAGTCATTTATTGGACAGTCTATACTATTCCACATGTCAGAATGCATACAAAGGGCAGATCATGGGCTATTTTACACTACCATTGAATACAACATTGTCGTTTACTGAGAACATACTGATGGTAAACCAACGAGTCCACTATAGTTATGCTGATATCTACTTTAACAAGTGTATCACGCAATATTCATTACAACAAATAAAAATGGTGGCTCAAAATGCATTAGGCATTGATAACAAAACCAAAATATAACGGAAACAAGGATGTGAAATATAAATACTTCATTCACGTGATTGAAATGGACCAGGAAGTGATATACATGTATAACAATTGAGTTTCAACAAGAGTTTTTCTTTTCTATTAACAAAAATATGTTTTTGGAGTTTAGTAATTTGCATTTGGAGTCACTATAACTAAACTGCGTGTTATTAGCCACTCCGCTGGTTATAACATCCATTTCCACTACATACATTCTTAATATAATGATACGTCGGTACGTTGGTCAACGAATGGCTATAAACACTGTAGCCTAGGCGTAAATCTGTTATTACGACCTGCAAATGTAAAACACTACTGTACGCCCTGATTTACGCTGGGACGACGGTACGACCCTTTCCTGGAAGACAGTTCAGGGCGGAAATACGAGCAAAAAAAGTATTCATTTTATGGACTACCGTTCATAATGTGAATCCTTCAAGACTGCCGTTATTAGAAGCTAACCGTTAACTGATGCATGGGATGTGCTTCCTGCTGATTCCATAGATGTGGAATCCAGCACTTGATGGACAGTGTTCGGTACTGGAATGCTAACTTGCTCTGCTTGGGGCTAAGAAAAATGGTCTAATTATCGACCCTTGTTTTCGAAAACGTCCATACAATACGTGTAGACATGATGGTTGACATGTCTTGATGACCACCCATAGTGTGACCAGTCTGGAACCGAGGTCAGCTGGACTGGAGGACATTTGGAGGTCATCTGTACCGGAGGTCATCTGTACCGGAGGTCATGCATCCTAGAGGCCATCACACAATTATGCACGTACAGCACCCAGCTAGCAGTATGTCCAGTTATTGAGTCGATGGCCATCATATATAAGTCAATCATCACTTTCAATAATACCTACAACGGTATGTAAACATTTCAGAAAGATTTTGGAAAAGTGTTCGTATCAATTGTATTGAAATAACTGTGTCGCAGTACCCATACAGTTAAAGTAGAACAGCTATATAGCTAATTACATCCGCGTGCAGCACCAAGAAGGATCAAAGGATATATAGTCAAGCAGTTTCGTCATATTGGACATGCTGTATGCTATATTTTGAATTTAATGATTTATAAAGATCAAGTCAAGTACAATCATTGATACTTTATGTCATCCAAACTTTGAATTGCTAGTAACATCATTCTAATTCATTGAACTGGTAATAATGGTCTAATTAGGTTGGTAGATGATAATGTGGTCATGATTATTAAAAATCAATAGACTATCGACACTTCACGATACGATGACAACTAGGCGTACCATGCAGATGCATATCCAGTAGTTTTGCAGGAAACAATTATTAGTTGAACTGACAGTAGGCTAAGCCCTTGAGTAATTGATTTATCTACGGGGAAGATCATGCTAACACAATTTAGGAAATATACTTCTTCCTTGCTGTGCTAACCGTGTCAGGTGCATGCGATCATCTGGCGATGCATCTAAACTAGACCTTGATGTCCTATGTATAGTACGCATTATTGACAAGTCATGCCAGTTCATATTATGCACAGACACGACTTTGATTATAGACGGGCACAGTAGACAGAAACATGTTCCCCTGGCACGTAAACGATAAGTTTACCATTGCCCAATAGAAACTTGGCTTCTTAATGCATTTTGGATGTATGGATTTGATAGGAAGTTTATAATGTTGAGAAGAACCCAGAGTGTTCACGAGGGCATATCTGGTGCAAGTATTGAACTTCTTACAATAAGAACAACCTGATACATGACTGCAGTATCATTAAAGACACTGTCAATCGAACTTCCGACTTCACATCATTCAAACTGCCCTGCACTTTAACGCGAATATATAAATTAATGAGGACTACTGTATTAATGAGTATCGGGTTGCAGAAGACACATAATCCATAATGCCATAATCTCTATGAGCAAGATCAAAGTTTCTCCTAGAAAATCAAATACCTTTTGTCTGATGATAATATATAACTATATAGCAATTAGTGTAATAAAGAAATTAGTGCAATGTACATGTATGAATTAGAACGACTCCCTAACAGTACCCAATGTCTGTAAAGATAACCGCTAACGAAATCCAACACGGAATGCACTTTAATGTTAATCTGCATCCCAGTGCTTCATTCAATGTGATTTTTTTTAATAATTAAAATACGAATGTTCGTTTGATGAGTCTGTGATGTGCTTAATAACATGTCACTGACTGGCCTCTGACAGCCTCGTGTTACAGATCCCCTCCACTACTGAAGGATGAAATCCTCTAGTTTGACTTTAACTTGTCCGTACGAAGCGATCGGTATAATTACCTTCTTTCATACCAGTGAACGAAATCTAGAATTTGATGCAATTTAGAATTGGGTTGCTTTTAATAACTGAATTGAAAAGTATGCATTACTAGTCCAACACACGTACGGATATGTTTTTACTTATGTTTTCTTTTTTAAGTTTGTAAAGGCAATATAAGATGTTATAATAACTGTCGTTGTTTAGAGTGTTTAGATATGCTATAGTGTCATAGGATACCATGTATGTAGATAGAAGATAAGCCCCTTGTATTGTTGGAAACTATTTTTAGAAAACGTGTAAATGCCATGCTACTTATTGGGCTCAGAATAGCTATTAAATTATCAGTATAAATAGTCGTGTATCAATGTTCACTGTAACCATCAAATGCCGTTCCGATACAGCTGCGACAGATACAGAAACAAATACAATAAGACACGATACATACGTCAAACGTTCTTCAATTAGGAATACTGTGCACTATTTTAAGTTCATCGCGTTGGAGGAGAATTAAAATAAAATCCAATAAATCCGTATGACGATATTTGCTCAAATCAAGATAAATATGAACCTGTCCATATATTCTGATAGTAAAATTATATTTTCCAACAATTTCCAAGTAAATTATGTAGAAGACACGTATTTTTATTGGATTATTATCTCAAGTTGCTGAATCCAGAATACTGCATTAACTGTTATTAATATTAGTATTCAATAATATTATTTCCAATTTAAACTTCTCTTAAAATATAAAATTCTGCCAGCGGCAACGTGTTTGAATAACGAGCATAGTATTGATCTCAGAATTCCTAATGCAAACTTTGACCAAATATTGAAATAAACAGGACAGTTGACATTGCCGTGTTTGTCATAGTTACTTATGAACTTCTATGAAACATAAATAACTTCAAAGTATCTAAAAGCTTAAACTGCAAGTATCATCTTAGACAAATAATATATAAATCATAGATAAATACAGCATTAAACATGGCATTGCTAATGTCCGTGTTCTCGCACATATATGATAATACATGTGTAAATACTAAACTAAAGAGGGAATTAATATACATTTATCACAAGTTTAAGACCACGTATACTTATTGCCTGAGCAGACTTTGTGGATGAATGTCTATAGAAACAGGCCATTCGCAAAATATCCCACGTCATTTACTGTAAGTAGTATCAGTATAACTATTGTGTTAATTTTGAGATTAAAATTATTTTTCATCTTCTGAGACAAACACCTGCAATTACTTTAATTAACGGCGGCTAAGCGAACAATATCATACAGTTCTTCTTAGTGTGACATGTTGTTCATGGTTAGAGCCGACATCTGTCAAGGACAACCTATTTGTTCGAGTACTTCAGAAAAGCGATGTTCTATAATGATTCTAAGGTCATCCAATGGAGAAAGCATGCATATCAATTTATCAAGTCGGTCTAGGAACCAATTAGGAGAAATCCCATAGCCGTGAGGAACTGCTCGAGCAATTCCTGCCCGAGATCCTGGTTTCAGGAAATTGGTGGAGTTACATTCCAAGCCAAGTGTATTATCAAGCGAAATGAAAGACGCTACCACCAATTCCTGTGTGTAAAAAAAGGTATCTGCGTGTATATCCATTATACATGGAAATAAATGCAAAAGAGGTTACTATATGGAAACGAATTCAAAATGTGCGTGTCTTATAACCAATAGAAAATCTATTTTATCCCTGAAACCTTGCTGTAGTACTAGTATATTTTGTAGTAGTGTATTTTGTAGTAGTACTAGTATATTTTGTAGTACTGGTATATTTTGTAGTACTAGTATATTTTGTCATATATTCTGGCGCTTCATTACGATTCTAGTCTCCTATGAAGTAAATTATATATTCGTATGGTGATGTCATGAGTGTATGACAATAGGTATGGTGATGTCACGAGTGTATGACAATAGGTATGGTGATGTCACGAGTGTATGACAATATGTATGGTGATGTCACGAGTGTATGACAATAGGTATGGATGTCACGAGTTATGACAATAGGTATGGTGATGTCACGAGTATATGACAATAGGTATTGATGTATTGAGTTTAAGCATACGTATTGACCAAAACTATCATAGGACTGGATAAAAGCAATGCAGCTTATGACATATGCTCAATATAAATACAAAGAATATAATTAAATATAGCATATACAAACATACAGAGACATACTAATTGGTAAATACTAGGTGAAGAATATCTACAGTGCAAAATATAGCACACATAAAATGTAATGCATAAACTGACACACAATGGCACATTTCTATTTGAGTCAGATCTATTTATCTTTACTTCGCATGAGCATTCTATTTATTATTGAATTCTGTAGCTATATGTATATATCATATAGTTAGTTTCTGTTTAATTTCAGTGAAATAAACCACAATGCGAAATTATCCAGTTAGCCGTGTATTATAGTCCCCAGGAACACGTTTGATGTGACTACCGAAGCACTTCATTCAACCAAGTACTTAATCCTCGCGTGCCAGTGTATATCAATAGTTTCCTAGGCTATTTAATTATTATGTGTCCGGACAAATAACTCAGAAACAGTATCAGCCAGAACGGAATACAAAATGCGTATTCCTGTTGGATCTTACTTCCACTGTCTGAATGTTATAAAGTAAGAGTATCGTATAAATTGAAGTTCGCAACTAAGCCATTCTGAATAATTCAAAAGTCGAGAAAACCATGTACAGTTCTGAATCAGCTGGTTCAGTGGCAGTATAAAAAGTATATACTCTCTGGGGATTGCCAAAGATTTCTCAACACGGTAAAAAAAAGCTATATTACACAGGCTGAGGCTGAGGTTGCATTGATAATTTGATAGGTCACATTTTTGTCAAGACCGTTACTGGAATTATGTGATTGAACTAGGTCTTTAAGCGTGTTGACCATTCTCGAAACTCACGTTATTGCCCTTAGTTAACATCCATCGGCCGGAGTGTGTGTATCGAAATAATGTATTATTATTATTATTATTTATTTGTTGGGGGTGACGGGGGTGGGGGTGGGTCGTGCAGTGATTGTTCTTCGTGACACCAGCATAATGGTCTGCATTTAAATAATACATGTGTGCATGCCTACCTTGCAACATGATACCGTATTTATTAATAAAAACATAGGAGCACTGATATAAGATGCAATTTGATCAAGACATATTACTGAGCTTGGCATATATCATTATATTACCCATTTTCTATATGTGTTGACGTCATTCTGCATGTAATATTATGTCATGTGTATTTATACTACGAATAGGTGATAAGTCCATCCCAGCATATTCACGATACCATGTTTCAATGTACTGGAATCAATTTCAGTTAGAACATATAATCAGTTACTACGTATAATAACTGTAATTTCCAGACATTATCAGTGCTACCTTATTCACTCAGTTATTGAAATAGATAATAACTAAAATTGAGGTGGACGTTTTGGACATGATCTGGTAATAACTTCAGTTAACGTGAAACTCAATTAGTGGAGGCTGAAATTATGCTCTTTGGACGAGCGTTTCCACATTTTTCATGATCAGGTGCCCGTTGCACGACGCTCTTGTAGTGCTACAATAGTTATAACTGGGCTCCCGCCACAATAAAAAGCGTTGACGTTACAATAGTTGTAGCCTACAAGAGTGTCGTGCAACGGGCACCAGTATTCAGCGAGCATCCGATAAAAGAACTTTCGCGAGAATGTGTATCTATTGACATGTATCCCAATAGAGGTAGTGTGTGGGGGGGTGTTGAACATTACGAGCTAAATGCAACACTAAGAGGCTCGATTGACTTCAAATATTACTATCCCAAACATCAATCTAAAGAAATGTAAATCTTCGTTCGTTTCAAATACACCAAACTCTAAGGAAGGTAATGTTTAGTGGGGTTTTCTTGACCTTTCCTGAATTATGTTATTAGTAAATAATATAGTTTCTGGTGAAAATATTCCAGACTTTTAATTGGTACAATTTCAGTAATTATCTGTCATGCTGGTTCTTGGTCGGCAGTATACTATAAATACACACTTTGAGACGGTTCCCAGTCCATCCTTTACATAATGTTGGCCAGTTAATGAACAATTGCTGGCAGTTTAATAATACACATATTAATATTAACTTAGGATTGCATCACTGAACAGCTGAACGGGGTTTCCTTAGGTCTTGATGTTGGAGAGAACGGAATAATACTAAGACTTCATATTAATTGGATTCCTCAATCAGGTTCTAGAAAGAAACATTGTCAGAATCATGCCCGTGTATTTCACGCAGATACTACGAGTATTATGCATATTTACTGGACACTCAAGTATACATACGTACGCATTTAGTAACCTATAATATGCTTCAATAGCTTTAACGTATGGTATATTGAACTATATATTCTATACGACCTCTATATCAACAAGTTCAGATGGGAATATAAGCCATGGAGTGAAATCTTAATGTTTGTTCAAATATTCTAATGACAGCGAAAGCATTCCATAAATCATTAATAAGCTGATGTTGTAATATATACGATAAAAAAAAATCATATGTTATTTTAACAATATCGCCTCGGCATATTATAATGGCAGAGTAAAGTGTGGTCCCGGTAGCATATCAAGTTATATCGAGGCTACAAGAACTAACAATTACAATGAAAATGAAAGTAATCTTATCTTAGAGAGGCGTAGTTAAATAGGACAACCGGACAGTTCTACTCGTGGATTGATGGAGGATAGAATATGCCAGTGGCAAGTATATTGGAACCTTTCAAAACGTATAGAGTAATTGTGTGGGTGCATCCAACCTGCTACTAGCCGGGGTAGAGTGATAAATGTGACCCCCAGTAACTAGCTACTTACCAACTCTTCTTGGCTATAATGACCGTCCAATCAGCGCCTAGTAGGACTGTATTGAAGCACAGTACATACTGCACCGATTGGATATTGCCTTGGCATTCATTCCTCGCGTAGCTTTCCGAGATGCTAAATTGAAGGATAGGCATACACTGATGTGTAAAATCTGCAGATGGACATTGAAAGTAGGTTTTATAAAAGGAAGTAATCAGATATTGCGACCTAACTGACCTTGAAGATCATCTTGTTGACTACACATGCAATGGTAATTCCTCACAGTTGCTGCACTGCCTTCTTGAAGTACTTGAAGTACAGTGTATGTATTTTTACATCCGTGTGTACCTGTAGTTACATGTGTAACCATAATACAGCAACGTACCTTAATCATTGTGTACGTATAATGTTCACTCGGAAGTCAATGTAACTTTCTAACCGTCTTCTTACATATGTGTGTAGTTGAATATATGACGGATACAGCCTCGGAACTAATTCGGTGAGTGAGTGAATATAGAGTTTAACGTCGCTGCGGGAATCTTTCACCCATTTGCGACGACACACGGTGTGGAGAGAAACGTTAGCTGTTGCCCCTGCATAACCAAGCTGGCCTTTATGAACGCAGAGCCTAGGGAATTGGCACCGCTATACGTAGTATTAAGAAGATGCATTATCGTGGTTGTCTTCTTGGTCATCTGGAATTAACTAAGACCGTCTATATTACTGACCATTAAGCTTTCATCTAGATAATCTTACACCTCCAGTTACACGAGGTCAATGTTGTCTCACGCAGGCTGTAACATGATATGGTATTTTTAGATCTAGGGAATCATGGATTAGAAAGTCTACTCTTTCAACTCACAGTGTGAAGTTGCTGAAAAGATTGACAATTTAAAATCCAATCTTAAAACGTTCACAGTTATTATGTGTAGTGGCCTTGCGTACAATCAGGTATACATACCATTGTGGGTTGCACAGTCCTATTATTGTGAACATTTATTTTAATATTTTCATATCGATAAGTATCTTGGTCTTTCAAATCAAAATTATTAGAGCATAAACTAATCCAATCGTATGGACTGATGAAGCTATGACATTGCTGATTGTCACCGGACAGTACACGTTTAATTAGATCATGTTTAGAAATGTATCAGAGGAAAGTTTGTTTTTTGTCCAAAGAATGTTTACAGAGAATAGTATCAATAAGTATGTATATGTACAGATTAAAAGACCCACAAATAATGGCTGGCATTCGTCCGTTTCCACCATTATATTTAGGTCAACCTTCGTATTAGGTGAGATCCACTCTGAACACGCTCGAGTTTCTTCCCCTTGGTAGTAAATTTCTCTGATCATTCGGGTCAACCAAGCGACATACACAGATACATTCGTAGCAACTTTGCTACATTCCGGATCGGATATAATTATGGTCTCGTACCTATATGCTAGGTTTCCATAGCCTAGTTCCAAGGTCAGCTAATTTGTATGCCAAGAATCTTGGCACGATCCTTACCAACCAATCAAAATGCTCGTTATAAAAGCTTGGCGATACAAAATGGCGCCGCCTATCTGTTGAGGTATCTTGGGGATCCGAAGATCCGAAAGTATGGTAGCCCTTCCAATGGAAATGCTGCTAATTTTAAATTTGAAAAATACAATTCTACATTATTTCTGCTCTGATTTCATTGGGATTATCTATTCTATGTATAAGAATGCAATACATGACAATGAACGCGTTTACATTAAATCAGTAAAAAATAAATAGCATTCGTCCGTTTCCGCAATAATGTCAACCTAGCAGTTAGGTCCAAGAGCATATCTGTGGATGTCGCTCGGTTGATCTGAATGGGATCCACCAATACATTCGGATCTTTGTATCCCAAAGGGACATCAACATTTCACGAGTATTTCACTCATACCACAGCGTGTGAGCGTATGGCAGAAGGGAATCCGCAACATCTGTAACTCAGATTGTTACAATAAACCTGCGATTACCGGATGGTAATGGTGGACCAATTATGCTAACTGCATTGACACGGTATGGCAGCGCATCTTGTCATGATCACTATGGTATATTGAAGTCAGTACAAACAAACAGACAGACGGTGCCTTAGTGTACATGTGAAACTTGTAGCATGGACGAGCAGTTACTGAGTCTGTAGACGAGGATGATAACCATCAGGCCCCCGTTTCACGACGGTTTCCTAACTAGTTAGGATCTCCTAACATGAGTTATCACCTCCTAAAGTATTTCACGACTACGTCACAAATCATACCCCTTCTTAAATCAACACCTAACTTAGGAGGTGATAAACTGGGTCATAATTTTAGGAGCTCCCAACTTTAGGAGTATCCGCTCTAGAAATCCAATACATGTTTTCAGTTCTGGAATAGTAACTCTCTGAAGCAGACATTAAATACAATCAAACCACCATATTTACCCCGTTAGTACACGTAGCTGTGGATACACGAACGGAGCTAGTCGAGGCAAACAATTACCCTTGGATGATACCATTGTTTGAAGTTCATTTGACATTAACGTTTCAGCGTCGTTTTGTAGACCGTAATACAAACTCATGAGCGCCTATTACTGTGCAATCAAACCTACAATAGCCTTCATGTAGCCGGCAATGCAACACTCCAAGTTCAATAATATCGTATTTAAGTCATCACCGCTACCACTGGAACCGTTTTTTTATTAAATATATCACAGTGCCCGTTTCAATATCGACGGTTTATCTTTCTCGGCTGTCAATTAATTTCATTATCATCTCCTTGCCTGACAGGTGAAGACTCCTGAAAACACGATAAAACTCCTCTCGTCCCGGATAATAGCAAATATGTCAAGCGAACTGTCCTTCAAGATTCCCACTCGTTTGAAGGAAGACGGTTTTGCCCCTAGCTGCTATAGATACCATCT
>JAUTBV010127526.1:0-12459 GCA_032361325.1 Lepetodrilus fucensis | reverse complement strand
CCAACCCCCTCCTGCTATCCATCTTTCCTCTCCCTCCCTCCCTTCTCTCTCATTACCAGTCCCCTCTGCAAAAACCACTTCTAGACTACTTTATATCATGCACATGCTAACATATCTCTAGACTACTTTATATCATGCACATGCTAACATATCTGCTTGTAGAAATAATACCTTGCTGTTGCAAGTCTACCACCTTTCCACTACTACGTCATCCTTTAGTCCTGACCCCCTCCCTTGTTACACATGCTATACTTGCACCTTCACCAAAATCATCTCCCTCTCCCTAGAAATTCACAGCAATACCATGTATATTTATGCATATGATAAAATGTCTGCTTGAGAAATAATACATTGCTCTTGGTGAGCTATCCCAACCCCTACAGAAATAATATCCCCTTCACCGAAATCCACTCACCCTCCCCAGAAATCCACTACCATACCACTTATATTATGATATCAATGTATATGTTAAAATGTCTGCTTGTAGAAATAATACATTGCCGTTGGAAGTCTACCACCCCTTCTGTCCATTATTACAAGCACCCCAACCCCCACTGAAAAATACCCTCCCCCTCCATCCCCACCAAAATTCACTCCCCCAATACCCCTCATCGAAATCCACAACCCCCCACCCTTCCTGGAAATCCACAACTATACCACTTTTATGAAGTACATGCTAATCCATGAAGATGTCAGCTTGTAGAACTAATACCTTTCTGTTCAGAGGTCTATCACCTCTTCACCCCCCACCTCCCCCCCTCCCTCCCCCACCCCACCCCCTCAAAATCCACGGCTAGACTACAACATATATCATGTACGTGCTAATATGTCTGCTTGTGGAAAATTATGTGTTGGGTTCTATTCCCAAACCTGTTGTAGCCGCAACTAAGCTGCATTTCTTAGACATTGGCCTCGTGATGTTGCAAAACAGTTGTGTATACATGGAATGTACGTCATTCAATCATCCAAGGAGTTGGGTTTTTTAAAAACATATCTTCAGGAATATTGCTTGGAGCTGTCTAACATTGAGGGAAACCTGTGATAACTATGTCCTATGATAATGCACTATATACTGTAAATCATGAAATTAATATGTCACTAATTTAATGCGACCTCCAGATTTTAGACCTAAAAGCGACACCAATAAAATGCTAACGGCCATGTCTCCATACATGTTTTCTTCCAAGTCTTACCGTTAACGTGCAGCAATTAAATGCAACAATACGGCGGTCGCATTTTTCGCATTAATATTCTGCTCGCATTAATTTCATGATTTACAGTATTTAAATTCAAGCAAATTTCCACTAAAATTGTGGGGTTAAATAAAAAGCCACATGACAATAAAAATAATGAAAACCAAAACACAACTTTTAAATCAATTCACAAAATAAAATTAAATTGAATTACCGGTAATTAATGCTTTACGTCACAGCGGGAATGTTACTTTCCTATACAATATCACTAAACAGACCCAAAATAACACACATATTGACAAATACATTTTGTGAGAACCACAATATCCTCTTTGCAATAAGTCTGCATTAAATCAACAGACTTTTGCAATAAGTCTACATATATCAACAGTAACTACAGT
Organism: Lepetodrilus fucensis; assembly: GCA_032361325.1. Taxonomy (NCBI): domain Eukaryota; kingdom Metazoa; phylum Mollusca; class Gastropoda; order Lepetellida; family Lepetodrilidae; genus Lepetodrilus; species Lepetodrilus fucensis. The sequence goes on along the minus strand of JAUTBV010127526.1, from coordinate 10,865 downwards.
TTTAGTACAAACGTGATTTGAAGTCACCACGCACCATGTGTGGACGGACGTACATGGACCCAGCCCAACCCACGCGGAGCTGATTTCCTAGAAATCTCACAAGCCAAACCTAATCAAATTAAAACAAAATCTTCTCACTAGGGTGATTGTTTCCGAACACCTCCCCCAGATGCCACCCAATCTTGCAGACAAATAAATATCAATAACGTCAACTGTTTCACGTTGCTGACATCAACGCGCACGTGCGAACACGAGAAACACAATTTATTTTTAACAATTTTGCACTTATCGTATTACTATGCAAAATGTTCGCTGGTGTTACAATTGGTTATTGTAAGGTGTCCATGTTCAATTTCAAGAGGATATGAGCTTCGCTTCCGACCATCAATCTATCTCGCCACATCCGTCTATCAATCTATCTTATCGATAAACGGTCAGCAAATTGGGGCAAGGGTTTAAATCAGGATTTCTACTTGGCTTTGATTTCTCCGCCAAATGAACTGCTTCTGAAGACTGAATCAAATGTATGAAGACAAAATGGATAAACAGAATAAACGTTTGGTATCTGAGACAAAACATGTGTACCTGACTCCGGAGGTGTTTAATACAATCCAATTTACGTGACAAAATGCATGTATTAGATTCTGGAGGTTTTAACACAATTCAAGTCTATGAGACAAAATGTGTGTAATAGATGCCCGAGATCCAATACAACCAATGTCCACTAGATCCTACCAGTTATCTGTCAGTACCAGCACGTGCTCACAGGATTACTGCAACATTCAGTGCTACAGACATTGCGGGTTTCCTCCTTTCTTAACCCTCTCCATGCTGAAGGCAACTGGAGATGCCCTATAGAGCTGTATATGTACCTAATCCAGCAGGGAGAGGGATAAATTGCCAGAGGCTCTAAACCCCAATATAAACAAAATATATAAAAATTATCATGTTATCCGTCTGTTAAAAAAAAGGCGATATTATGGACGAGACGTCACGTGATGTCATGTCATTTCCGATGTATTATAAGCCACCGATGGGTGGCAGGAACAGTAATTTCTCACAGTGTCAGAAGAATACCAGGGGGTATTGTCTTATCGTACATTCTTTCCGAGAATCATTTATCTACCTTCCGGGCAGCAAAGAACTGACATTTATTCAAAAGAAACTGACATGTTATTCCAAAAAGACCCAGATCATTTGTCGAAAATATTCCTAAAAGAAAGTTAAAAGATTCATAAAAACACTAAATCCCTATGATTTTACTATGTAAATGTTTTTAAAGAATACATTTTTATTAAAACATTTTTTTTATTGAATTTGACATTTCTAAAAACACAAACTGTCCTCAATACTACAGATATTAAAAAAATTACTTCCAAAAACAATTCCCGACAAAATTAAACATATCGTCATCATCTCCATTCAAATCAAAACATAACTTCCATCCATCCTTCCTCCAGTAAAACTAACCAGATTTTCCACCGATCCAACAAGATATGAACATGCGTTTCCCCCCAAACCTGGCTACAAAAAGCACATGACCTGCCACTAGTACACCCCCTGTTGACTGAAACATGCATGCCAGCGTTGACTGAAACGTGCACACCCGATATGTTTCTAGCCAGAGAGTGGCCAGTTCCATGTCCTGGAATCTGGAGTCCGTAGATATTGGTGCATGTCTACATCTTGTTCTACAAGCAGTCTGTCAGTGCTACAGTCTGTGTGTACCAGACTGAATGCTGTATAGTGCTAGAAGCTCACCAGACTGAATGCTGTATAGTGCTAGAAGCTCACACTAGCTCAGCTGTGATGACAGAAAACAGAATGTATGGTGGTCCGGTTCTGCCATATGTTTCATATCTCGAGCAATGAGCCCTAGATGTTCCATTGCTGTATCAATCGATACGTTGGTATTGTTAGCTCTTCATTTAAGTTGTATATTATTTAATAGGAGTCGTAAACATGTATAATATAATAATATATGTCGTCATCTGATCAATAAATCACATTTTAATTACCTATTGATTGTTGAAGGATTATAGAACTTTATTTCATTGCTTTCACTCTAATGCTTATATGTTGGTATAATTAACATTATAACTTATTTATTTTAGGTGTCATATATCATACTAAGAAATTGGGATTGTCAATTAGTATCTTTCTGATTTGTTTTCGTAGTTTCTTTCCTAGACAGAAAATCTTACTAAGTCAACTCCTTGTCGCCAATGCAACAACATAGGATTGTGTCGATAGTCATAAATATATTACATCATTACGATCTATTGTTATTTTTATTGATTTCCAGGCTTCGTAATCACAACAGCCCCACCCACACCCCAATAATAAACATCCAATTAAAAGTAATTAAATCAACACCATTAATAAAATCAAAGATTTATAAATAACCCAAGAAAAAAATTAATCTACAATTTCCTATTCACAAAATAATGTTTCATCAATTATCATACTACAAAATACTGAAGTGATTAGAAAACTTATCAAATATCCAATGAATGTGAAATATCCAATGAATGTTTGGATGCATGAAATGTAACTCACAGATCTGGATTTGTAACACAAACAAAACTGTCCAATGTCATATTAACCCTCTCCATGCTGAAGGCAACTGAAGATGCCCTAAAGAGCAGCACCTTTGCCTAATACAGCAAGGAAAGGGTTAAATTAAATGCTGGATTAGACACAGGCACAGCTCTTTAGAGCATTTCCGGTTGCCTTCAGCATGGAGAGGGTTAAAGAAGCAGACTGTGATCATGTCGATTGTTACTTAGTTTTGGGTCGATGTTGGAATCCTGTTCTTCCCACCACCCCACCCTCCCTGCTACCACCCCCTCCTCTTTTCTCCCTGTTTCCCCCCCCTAAACAAATCCATCACCCCCAGTCAGACTTTTGTAATCAGATCTTGAAGGATCAAATCCTAAACGTTTCCTTTAAGATGAAATGTGTGCAAACACAAGATTTTCACTGGGTGTTCAGTTTTGGCAGGAAAAGGTGCGAGGTGTTAAGAATCATGTTGTTGAGGTTTTTAAACTTGCAACGTTTACCCATATTAGATTACGGACGAGTAAATATTGTGAGCTTAATGCAAGAAATATCAAATTAATGTTTGAAAAATCACCAAAAATCAAAATAATACAAAAAAATCATTATTTAATTAATTAATTTAGTGCTTTACTGTAGGAATATTTCACACATATGCAACAGTTATTTAAATACTGTAGTATGTTGTTAACACATTAATCTTTTGGTCTTTTTATATATATATATATTTTTTATTTTTTTTGGTTTTGCTTGAATTATTTCATCTTTGTACCAAATCCAAATATAAACAGTTCTTTAGTTTAAAACTGGAATGTACTATAACAACACTTGAAATCTTCCAAGAAAGGAATGAAATGAATTAAATTTGAGATCGTAACAGTAAAATCACATGAGCATAATTGGAGTACTCATTAACACCTAATAAACAAACACCAGTAATAAAATATGTCATTGTTACACCACAGACTTCCTTAGGAGTTAAATTTACTTGATTTTAACCGTGTACCGACATGACATGAACAAATAACTGAACAAAAGAAATGAAACGAGAATCTTTGTGACAGAAAGTCGAAACCGTAAAATGACAAAAAGTTAATACAGGAACCAGTTGCTGAGCTATTTATATGAACACGATGAAGTCACGGTTTTGAGTTTGGAAAATAGAAGTTGCGGTTCTGAGTTCATAACATTGAAGCTGTGATTCTGAGCTTGTAACATCTATGTCACGGTTCTGGATTTGTAACATCCATGTCACGGTTCCAGGTTTACAAGACGTCAATGTTCTTGATTCATAAACATCTACTGCACAAAGGAAATACGCTACACACAAAATTTGATTTCATTATTATAATCTTTTTAAATTGTGGTTCAGAGGAACTTTCAAGATTCTTTCACTTAAATTATGACTTGTTAGTTTAGGTAAGGAAACTGCAACATCCGAAGCACAAAACATTGCAGTAAACCTGCAAGCAACAGCTGGTACTGATAGACCAAGTATGAAGACACACACGAAATGTACTTACTTACTAACTAACTTACTAAGGCTATTTCTACACAGATTGATTGGCTATTTCTACCATAGATTGAGTGAAATTGACGACATGTGGTCAGCATAGAAGCTGTTCCACGTGGACTGTCTGTCATTTCTCATCTGGCTTCCTGGCTAATTACTGCAGGAGGAGTTTGACACGGGTCCATGCAGTGATGGATGAATTCACGAGAGGAACGACTGAAAGAGATTAACTGGACCATTGCAATCATCGACTAACATCAAACTTTCCGGCAGCGAGCCTTTAAGTACATGACGTGAATTTTTGTAGTGGTAAATTGAACTATTTGAAGAGCTCCCCATCCTCCCTTGTCCAAAAATCCCCCTCTTTTCCTCGAAAAATCCCCATTGGAAAAACTACCATTGAGTATGAGAGGTCGCATTCTCTGAGAGATAAGACTATCAGCTAAACAGGTGGTAGTTAACATGGTTAGAGAGACTCTCCTGCTGCTAGTAACAAACCCCATGCAGATACTGCACACATGGTGAGAGATTGCGAGGGTTAAAAAACAAGAAAAAAAGAAATTCATTCACAAGTTAGCTTATTAAGCCAGGGGACAGTATGGGTACTGTAAATGAAGCATATGTTCTTAGTTAAATGTCAGATGAAATGAGAGATGCATAAAACATGAATGTTTAACAACATGTCACGTAATAGGACGAATAAATGCAGTATTAATGATAATATCTTCCACGTAAATGTCAACCGTGGTCTACATTCCAATCTCATTTAACACACAATCTCTCCCACAATCTCTTCCACATTTGAATTTGTCCAGCAAATAATATACTCAACAAAATAAATTAAGGACCGCAATATTATATATGATCGTTTGTCAGTGATTATGGAGTGATTTTATCGTGAAGCTTTCTACTGAATTTCAAAAGTCAACTTGAGGAACCTGATGTCAAACTTCCAAAATGTCTCAATATGTCAAAATTGTTAAAATAATCTAAAAATAAATTTATATTCCCACAAAGGCTATTGGTTATAATAATAATAATAATAATAATAATAATAATTAATAATAATAATAAGTCCATTTATAAAGCATTTATAGAGTGGTTGCTTAATTAATTTTGTTGAGTATACCATGATTCCACAAGATATTGAAGCATACGGTTCCAGATGACATTCATTATCATAATGGGACAAGTGGGGGTAAAGTACCTGGCCCAAGGGTAGAGTTTAACCCACAGTAGCCTGGCCTTCACAGACCAGGAAGCAGGTGACAGGCTACTTTATTATGGCCACCAGATGGCCCCAGACACTGACCAGTATGGTGGACAGGGGTCAGGTCAGGGGACATATGGTCAGAAGAGTGATCCTTGTTCCACAGACCAATACATTCGTTAACACTGGATTCGTAACTCCAGATACAAGTCAGTGTTAGAAATTCAGAAAATACTAAGAGGGTCCTCTCCATAGGCCTAGAATGTTAATGGTAGTCAAATCTGTAATTTGCAGGTGATTCCATAGATAACATTGCAGATTTCCAAACCACCCCCAGGGCCTCCTTTAACCCTCTCCCTGCTGGATTAGGCAAAGGCACAGCTCTTCAAGGCATCTCCGGTTGCTTCCAGCATGGAGAGCAAATTCGAACTCGTATTAAGAGTTATTATTCTTGTAGTGTTATAATCATTCTGTGGAATGTGACCCTAAACTATCAAATTTTAAGAATAAACAGCATATTTTCAATCATTGATTTGACGGAATTGGCAATCAACAATCGTACTACTTGGGTCAATCTATCGACAAACTAATTCTACAATCATTTGCTCTAGATCTCTCACCAATGGAATTATCAACACCCCCACCCCATACACCCCACCCATTCAGCCCCACCTGGTCCAACTTTGCATCAGCTGCCCCGCCCACAGTTTCCCTGCGCACACCACCTGTCCCACATTTACCTGAACCCACACTCCGCCCACAGAAGAAACTTCAGCTTATCTTGCGCAAACACTGGACATTTCACAGCAATAGTCTTCTCTACCATTACGGCCCCTAACATGACATTATGCATCTGCGACATTATGCATCTGTGTGATATTATATATCTCTGTGGCTATTTATACTGGATCATTAACAGTTGGTGAGACTCATCTTACACGATAAATCAAATTCTGATTTGATATCGGCTTTGTCCCTTTGACATTTGTCGTTTAAAGATCAGCAGCGGTATTAAACATTTATTACATCAATATTGCGCCATTTATTACATCAATATTGTGACAATCGCCATTGACAACCATGTACCAAGACGATAATGTCGGAATCGATGCCATCAAAACGTTATCAGACTACAAAATTGAAAATAATTACATGGTTCAAGACAACAACTACTTAACCGTATTCCTATTCTGGGCAGCAATATATCCCCTCATAGTGGAGCAGTAAACCTGATTAACCTTCTCTATACACTGTTCTTTAGGGCATCTCTGGTTGCCTCCGGCATGGAGAGTGTTAATCCAGCAGGGAGAGGGTTAAAATCTCAAGCTGACCTAAAAAACTTGTTAACCGGGATAAACAATTCTAATCTAGGCAAATACCAAAGGAAGAATTCTGCCATGCCTTTGACGTGTTGAGAAATGTACCCAGCCAGTCTGGAAATCAAATACTGCATTTGCCTCCGACCTCTGACCTCTGACCAATTGGTGTAGCTGTCCAATCATTCCTTAAAATCTAGAATCATTTCTGGACTGATGGGAAGCACCTGGACCGTATTTGTAATTAACTGTGCACACACACACATGTGCACACACACAAACAGATACAGACACCAGCCACAAATCACATACTACCAGACACCACACACACACAAAGCAACAGACACTACACACAACTGGACGGACACTACACACAACCATACAGGCACCACACACAACCATACAGGCATCACACACAACCACACATACAATTGCAAACACCATACACAATTGCAAACAGCACACAGACACCACATACAACCACACATACACCACATACAACCACAGACACCACATACAATCGCAAACACCATACACAATTGCAAACACCACACAAACACCACATACAACCACACAGACACCACATACAATCGCAAACAACACACAGAATCACAGAAACCACACAGACACCACACACAACCACACAGACACCACATACAATCGCAAACACCACACAGAATTGCCACACACACACCGTCACCTGCCAATTTCTTCCAAGTCTCATAAACACACACTCATAGACATCCTAAAGTCTTCCCTTCATCAACCTAATCCCATATTTATTATAGTCCAATTAAAACATCCTCCCTCTCCCCTCCCATCCACACACACACCCTCAAATCACACCACCTGTCCCTTATAACAACAGTGTTCAAAATTCATATAAAACCCCAACAACCAGACCTTTACTTGTACAAGAACCAGAAACAATGTCCACGAATCAGAGACATTGTCCAAGAATCGGAGAAACCCAACTCAGCAGAAAACTTCTCAGCACACTTCTCAGTCGCCTGCCCTGGATCCATTCACCGGACCATGGATCCGTTCACTGGACTGTGGATCCATTCACCAGACCCTTGCAGAACATATTCTGCATTCAACATAGCACAATGAGTTTCATGTACCGGTGTACACAGAGCTAGGTGGGTGGGGACTACAGCGAGGCTAAACGATAGCTTGTCCCACTTCAAAAGGACTGAACTGTCTGGTCAAACATACACCACAATGCTTTCACCAGATGAGGGCCATCTGTCTGGCCGTGTCAATATCGTGTCAATAGCACGTCAATAGCATGTCAATAGCTTGCTAATAGCCAGGAATCTGCAGTAGTGGCTGATATGCTGAGTGTCCCAAACAAAAGCTGCATGTACATTTCGATGGTGTTTAAAGGTACATAGGGAAATGTGATTAGCAATAACAGACATTTTTAAAGGTAAATGTATGGTTGTATTAATTCTCTCCATGCTGGAGGAAACCGGAGATGCCGCTAAAGAGCATCTTGTATGTGCCTAATCCAGCAGGGAGAGGGTTAATTTGCAATTCTTAATAATACAACAACAACAACAAAAAGTTCCTTATGTATATACAAGCCATGGCATGACATAAATGTTATAGATTTCCCTTTTCACAAAACAAAATAATAATAACAATAAATAAAAAATATAATATATTTTGAGATAATATATTTTGAGGAAGATTAATTACGAGTCAAATTCATTCCAAATTCAAATAGTCAACCATATTGCATTAGCTATCGATTTCACAATCTAGCCCAGTAAATCATGGTAATTTACAGATTATTCAAATTTCTAATTCGCCCATTCATCAACTTACAATGCTAATATTTGGCCGTTTGAAGATGAAAAGGATGAAAAGTGTTATGAGGTTCTGAATAATGCCTATAATTGTATTAATATCAGAGCTCTGGCCATGTGAGTCGGGCCACGCTTATTGGGCCCAATTTCATATTGATCATTCTCGTGTCTATTATGAGAAATGTGGAGGCTGAACATTGCAGAATGAAAATCCTTCATTATTAACTCTCTCCATGCTGGAGGCAACCAGAGATGCCCCATAGAGCAGTGAATGTAGCTAATCCAGCAGGGAGAGGGTTAATAATAACAAAATGACCTGGATCAGCCTTGGTGGCAGTACTGAATGTGCATATATGTTGTGTATGGTGTAATCAGGGAAGGTAAGTATTGGGTACAACAACAAAACCACCACAAAAAAGGTGTTGCACCTGCAGTAGACTGTAGCCACACTAGCCATGACCTAATATGGGAATTTATTTTCTAAACTGGTTCTTAATGAATGCGCAGTCGGACAAGCTTGCTGCTTATCTTGTGTAGTAGTTGTCATTATTAGGAGCCCAGTCCAGTAATTTTGTTGCATATGCGTAATTATTTATTTTAGTATCGAAAAACAAAATAATTAACTCATGCAGACTAGAATTGTGGCTGTATCCAAACATTTGCCACTATTCAATGGCTGTAGCAGTAACATAAGATCAGCAAAAATAACGTATCCAGGTGACCAAAAAAAATAAATCTTCATGTCGTCTTCCCGCTGTTCGATTTGAATGGCAAAGGGAGGTAATTTATTAACTGTACCCGGAAATCAGTTTCACAATGAGGCTCCCGCCATTACTTTCCAGCCCTATACAAAGAGGTTGCACTAACTTCACCTGTGTCAGAGTGTTGGACATTGTTGATGGTATAGGAATGCCAAGGTGTAGTGTATTCTTATCAGTATCTGCCTATCTTTAACATAACATTGTGAATCCTTGCTTATCCTGGTGTTGAAATATGTGCTAGTTTGCCATTCCTGGTGTTGAACAGAATTGTACATGATAGTACATGATAGCTTGCCAGTGTAGAAATATATACGATAGCGTGCCATTGATGGTGTTGAACAGAATTGTACATATGATAGCTTGCCATTCCTGATGTAGAAATGCAATAGATATCAGAAATGCACATGCTAGCTTGTCATTCCTGGTGTTGAAATGTACATGATAGCTTGCCATTCTTGATGTAGAAATGTAACGGATATTAGAAATGTATATGATAGTTTGTCATTCCTGGCCCCAATTTCTCAAAACAAACACTTGAGTTTGAGATATTGCTCAGCTGAGATTTCTCCCAATGAAAAAACTCAAACCCAGACTCAAATTACAGCACTGAGGCAATGGGGGAAATCTCAGCTGAGGAAAATCTCAAACTTAAGTTTGTTTCAAGAAATCGGGATCTGGTCTTAAAATGTAATAATGATCATTCCTGCTTATTTGACAGAAATGCACATGATAGCTTGCTATCATCCTTGGTTTAGAAATGTGCATGCTACATCGATAGTTTGCCCTTCTAGCTCCTCTCATATCTCCCATAGATACATGCATATAAATTAATTTCCCCCAAAGCAATACCATTTCATGAAATATATGATTATAGTACATCCTGTTCCATTGAATGATTATAGGAGAATCACCACTTTTCACAAACAAGTTACAGCTTTCGTAGCTTTACAATCATTCTTATGAACAGGATCATATTCACTACTACAACATTAATGACTAAAATCGAGAACTTCATTATCATGTCACACTACAGTTCACACCATAAATTTTGTCCCAACCGTCGCCGCCCAGTGCAGTGCTGCCGAAAATAAACATATTTATTTACTATGTCCCAAGTTCCGTGGTACAACAGGCCAAATGTCTTGTGACGAGTTGACAGATATGTCTATCCGACAGATAGTTGACGGATACGTCTTGTCAGAGAGACAGAATTGTGTCACAGCATCAACAGCCCTCACATCCATCACCAGGGCAAGAACTCAAATCTGACAACATTAGCGAGTTGTCAGCATCAACAAAGAACATCCTTTCACTTTCAGTTGTACTTATCTTGCCATAAGAATGCCCATATATCAACATTAAAGTGATATGCTATAGAAAACCAACACCAACACTGATCTGATGGTATCAACGTAGAAGTAATTCGCATTCACATATCTCTAGGACATTCTCCATGCATGACAGAGAAGAATGAATATATTTTACCTAACACCTTTCATAGGCCTGATAGAAACCTAACATAATGGACTGAGCCATGATGAATATATAAACCCACAATACATAGCAGAATTAACCCTACCTGGATTAACCCCTCACTGCTAGATTAACCCTCTCCTAGTCTGTGTCACACCTTGTTCTCACCCAAATACTCCTATTCAAAATATCACCCAAAATCAGTTAAGCAAGTCTAGA
>JAUTBV010127515.1:0-12461 GCA_032361325.1 Lepetodrilus fucensis | reverse complement strand
TACATATATCTACTAGTATGTAGCATATATATATATATATACTAATATATATATACTAGTATATATATATATATATATATATATATATATATATGTGTGTGTGTGTGTGTGTGTGTGTGTGTGTGTATGTGTGTGTGTGCGTGCGTGTGTTTGTATGTGTAGATTATATCAATCAGATACATACTTTGGAAGATATTCAATAGCATAAAAGTGAGTGTCTCTATATTTAAGTTGCTTCCCAAACTTTCAAATACGATTTACTCAGTATTTGGTAAAGTGGAGATAAGGTGTTTTGGTTCTAACCCCTCGATGTGTGTTTGTATGTATATATATATATATATATATATATATATATATATATGTGTGTGTGTGTGTGTGTGTGTGTGTGTGTGTGTATGTGTGTGTATAAGGGGCGGGGGTATGAAGGGAGTGCATCAATCCTGGTGTGAGAAGAAGTGTATCTTTACAATTGCCCCCATTATTGGAGTCGATCACTATATGTTATTATAGTCATTAAACTACATTCAGTACTCTACTCCACTTCTTGTAAGATAACACTTATTGGTTTCTGTAGAATCATAAAAATGCGAGGCCGAACCATGTCGGAGTTAAGTTAACACTCTTCATGCTGAAGGCAATCACAGAAGCCTTAAAGAGCAGTGGCTGTGCCTAATCCAGCAGGGAGAAGGTTAATGCAATACCACAGTGTCTTTACTTCCAGTAGAGATTTCGTCAGAGTGTGGTAAACATGGTCAACACACCCATGCTAGTCTCTACATTATATGTCCGTCAAAGCAGCAATGATGTGGTACACCGTGAGCATATAACCAGGATGAGGAATGCACTCACATATGTAGGACCTATTCCTTTAATACGAATGTGGCGATGCCACTCCAGACATTGTTTAAATAGCGCCGTGTAGCGAAGAGCATTTCTTGCTTGAGAGCATCCTGTCTGCAGAAAAGATGTCAGAATCTATTCGTGGATAACAAAAAGCATCTAATATGTCAACTGGGTGACAGGATGACTACTAGGACAACTCTTTTGTCAATTTTACTAAAATCATCTTCAGGACTGACACACGCTACACTGACTCGGGTCATTATTCAGACCTGTCGGAACTGTCAGAATGTTCTGTGTGTGTGTATGTGTGTGTGTGTGTGCTAGTTCAGCGTATCCCGCCAGAGGGACATATGCGTTGTTAATAACATTCCATAGCACTCGTGTTTTCCTCTATCCTTTAATCTTGAAACAATCCTTTGAATTTCACCGACTTCCATTTGTGTTGACATCCTATACAACAAGGTTCCAGGAAGTTTCCATTATGCAAAGCATCTACTTTAGTTTGTTTACAGTACTGACGTGGATATCTATGGTATTGATAATATAAAAACAATTGATGCTTACAATTTGTCAATTATAATAACATTATAATAACGGGTTTCCTGATTATTGTACATTCGATAAACATAATCAATGTCGTATGCACCTAAGTAAAGGAAAGGTAAACATAGTTATGATATTTCATACATCTTATGCATATTACCAACACCCCTGTCCACACACTGGCAAAGAGTAATTAATTATTACAATTATCAGCATGCCCTCAGAGAATAATATGGCAATATTAATTAGCTAATATTAAACATAATTCACTCATCAGCAACACATAATAACATGCCAGTTCAACACGTCTCTGTAACAGCTTGGTATGGTGAATGTATACGAGAGAACACGTCTCTGTAACAGCTTGGTATGGTGAATGTATACGAGAGAACACGTCTCTGTAACAGCTTAGTATGGTGAATGTATACGAGAGAACACGTCTCTGTAACATATCGGTATGGTGAATGTATACGATAGAACACCTTGAATGTATACGATAGAACACCTCTGTAACATATTGGTATGGTGAATGTATATGGGACAACACGTCTCTGTAACATATTGGTATGGTAAATGTATACGAGAGAACACGTCCCTGTAACAGCTTGTTATGGTGAATGTATACGAGAGAACACGTCTCTGTAACAGCTTGTTATGGTGAATGTATACGAGAGAACACGTCTCTGTAACAGCTTGGTATGGTGAATGTATACGAGAGAACACGTCACTGAGGGCGTATTGAGCATCAGTTGACAGCTTAGCTGTGGCACTGGGTGATAATTTGTACAGGGAAGCCAGACCAACAGCTGGGAGAATCCGTGCTGAACACACGGGGAGGAAATCGATAGACCAATCACTATTTTCCGTACGATGGAGCTGAAGAACGTACTTGAATACAGCGTTGACAACTTCACATTCAGGATGATGGTGTATTTACCCTTTCATGTTTGGTAATTATCACATAGTTGGACTACGGTAGCTGACACGAGGAATTCAAGGCGGGGATCAAGTACAACCAACGATACAGATTCAGTAGCAAAGACACACGCTACCTGTATACCAGGATCTATGTTATGTTTTTAATAGATAAAGAAAAACAAATTAATGGATTTCAAAAGCTTGTTACCATCCTGCTCTATATCATCTATACGTGTGTGTGATAGTGTAATGCAAGCTAATTCAAATCTATTAGAAACAATAGTTCTCTCCCATTCTTATTTTAAACTATTGCTAATAGTGTAACGATAACGAATTAATAATACTCAAATTCCTACAATCGAAACGTGACTGTTTCAAGGTAGTATCCTCCTAACAACTAATTCAATTACATAAACCCAACAATCACTAAAGTTGTTTTCAGAAGGGTCTCGATCGTTTCTGTTTTATCTGTAACTTCCACGATCCCCCTTCCACGATCCCCCTTCCACGATCCCTCCCTCAATAATATTTAGGTCAGTGGAGCCAACAATCAGTATACAGTGGACATTCCCATCAGTAACAGAGATCTGTGAGCAATTATTCCTATTGATTGAACATGATGGCTGGGACGATCTTCGTAAAAGGTACATCAACAAAGGGTAGTGTAGGGAACTGATGGATGGATGCTCTGCGCAAGATGTTAATACAATTAGGGATCATCGGAAAACGACATTTGATGGGAAAGCAAGTGGAGTGTTCAGAATTATCAAAGGATAAATAGATTAAGTTGGTCTGTGACTACCGGGCAATGAAATAACGCTGCTCCTGGGACTTGCTACGTCCTGCGTAGACTGGCCAATACATTAAGCATAACTAGATCTCTGACATTTGAACATGATATTGTTTCCCACTGCTACGTCGTACGAGTACTGATACTGGCTATAAGAGCTAATTTAGATAACAGTTTGTCTTTGTCAGTATGCGATTAATGCTGGGTTTATTTTCTAGGGTACAATTATTCTTTGATTATTTTCGGAGATATAATACCAGTGGGCATCTTCTCCTATAGAGAATATTGCAGCCATTAAAAATACCATCGGCCTATTGTTGCCTGACAGATGTATGCCCTCCAACGACGAAATATACATGTAGTAAGTATTCACAATGGTGTTCACTGCATATAATATTATGCATACATCCCTAGTTAGATAGTCGTGGTTGTATGCCTTTCAATTCCGTATAAAACGTTCCTTGGCCAAATTTCTTCACGCTTTGCAATAAGTAATGCTGTTCATGAACACGTACCGAGTGCACATTAACTGATATTTTAGGATGATCACATTAAGGAATGCATTTGCATCAACACTTTCATGTAACTAGCATAATAGTATTTCATTACGTTAATTATATTACTTTTTCACTTAATCTAAGACTTATTAAAAGCACACTTTCAATGCATTGCTTACTAAACCTAAGAGGCTAAATTCTTCCGCATCACTAATTTACTCATGGTTACAGAACTTCTGCAACCATGGCTAGTCCACAGTATAAAACACTGCTAAACAATTGAGTTGGTCAACTCGTAAAGATAGCTTCCCGTCATTTAACATTGTTTGGTTATTCCACCTGTCCCAGGTGAGCTTCCAATGGGGTGTACCTAGGAAGCCAAACATGCGACGTGTGGCTGACTTGCACGTGTTGGTGACATGAACTCTCGGTGCGCATGCACCTTCATTGCCTTGCTTGAACCAATCAGAAGGGAATGCTTGAACCCAACAGGAGGGAGTGACTGAACCGAGCAGGAGGTAGTGCTTGAATCTAACAGGAGAGAGTACTTGAACCCAACATGAGGGAGTGTTTGAACCCAACATGAGGGAGTGTTTGAACACAACATGAGGGAGTGTTTGAACACAACAGGAGGGAGTGTTTGAACACAACAGGAGGGAGTGCTTGAACCCCAGAAGAAACTGTCTGAAGCCAACATGACGGAATGTCTGACTCCAACAGGAGGGAGCGCCTGAACCCAACAGGAGGAAGTATCTGAACCCAACAAGATGGAGCGCCTGTGGCGACTGACAAATTGGTAACATCAGCAACGACTCATATGCGATGTGAATGACATCTGAGAAATGACGTTAGCGTAGTCGGGCAGACAAGCTTGTGTGACAAAAATGGAAGATCATTACAGCCCTCCTTTCTTTGCCATAGAAGAAAAATCAATATATTAGATGTACTTAACCTTGGACATAACATCAGCTGACATCGAGTTCTGCGAGTGATGGGGTTTAATCTGTAGAAGCACCGGCTGATGTATTGAACACCACTGCCGACAATCTACTCACAAATACCACTTGTGCTGCTATGTTCAACAAGGTATCATATTACACGCTGTTTTTATAACGTATTGTGTTCATGCACAGTGGATACATGTATTATCTAACTCTTCAGCGTATATTGGACCCATTGGACGCTTCATTTTCGAAGAAACAAGTTAATACCCGCACTGTTATGCCTCGGCGGAATAATGTGTTGAATAATAGGCTCACCCAGATGAAAATAATATGGCATTGAACAAGCAAAATTGATTTTTATGGGATGAAAGTGGAATGGAAATAATATAGCACGCCGCTGAATACATAATTAGCAGGTGTGGATCTTGTCACACTGCCGTTATCGACGAGTCGCTATATATTGCTGTTTTTGATAAATACCATATCGTCGTACCGTATTTAATATAGATACTAATTAACATAACAACAGAGCCCCTATAGTAACTAACATTATCTGATCGCAATTTACATCACAGACAATTTAGTAAACGATTGCTACACTGGACAGGTATGAACTCACCTACACGTGATAGCTGAGTACAGTATAGTTACCTACACGTGATAGCTGAGTACAGTATAGTTACCTACACGTGATAGCTGAGTACAGTATAGTTACCTACATGTGATAGCTGAGTACAGTATAGTTAAGAGTGTACTACATATCAATATAGGACCAGGCTATCCTTTCACGAAGCCCTGTTATCGACAAAGGGACCACAACACTCAGAGACTGCTATGGTCAGCTTTGTGAAGCGATACCCTGTATACTAAATGTCATTTTAGGATTGCGTGTTGTTCTATTTCGATACTGTACTACGCATTATTCAAGGTATGCTCTATACTACACATCATTCAGCATGCATGCTTGCTCTATATCTTGCATTATTATAGGAATGCTCTATATTCAGCAGTATCTCTATTATATATAAATATTATATTTTATTATTATCTACTGAAGAACCGTTATTAAACTGGGACCGCACACTTACTTTAACGTTCTCTATAAAGCAGACAACACAGACTGTGTCAACAGACAGTCGTGAATCAATACCACAGCAGAGCTTCGGCAAATCTCAGACGGAAACTTGACTTTCATGAAATTATGTCTCTACTACATCACTCTAATTTACATGTAATTTATATACTAAGGTATTATCAAACATCACCTATATTATCAATTTGAATAATTTACATCACCCATACAAAATACTAATTGTGGAAGCGTGAATATATCGACATGGTAGGTCCGTTTCCTTGGTAGGTCCACATCAGGTATACTTCCTGTGAAATGTCAACAATATTGATCGACATTCAGACATATTTTCCTGGGTTCAATTATAACATACATGACATGTATCATTGGTATTGAAGCTCACGATAAGTCAATATAAATAATCTAGTAATGAGCGTATTCCATTTTCAATTTGTATCTTTAAAAGTAGTGCTGTTATATGTACGTGACAATTACGAAAAGGATCTCTTATTAATGAAAATGATATACAATAAAATTACCAAGTTACTTAAAATACTGTGATGGTATTGATAATGAAATATTCAATTTAGGTTAGTATGTCCGTCCACTGATGTTACGTCAATATAAAATTATTTCCAACGCCATGTCGCAGTATGTTCAATGTATCGGTGCAGGTAATAATGGAGTGGCTGAAAGGACAAATAAAACATTATGCAATGTTAATTCATTGTTTCCATATATCAATAGCTCTACGTATCACAACCAGATTCTGTACCCACATTGTACACTCAGTGTCACTGTAATAATCACAGCATACTATGCTGAACACTAGTCTATATTTTGACGTTAAACTCAAGTAAATTATAAATCAGCACACTGTAATTTCATTGAGTTAAGGGCACACACGTTCAATGTATTTCTTACATGCGCTAAAGGTTGCAGTGAAATTATTTATACTAGACATTATACTAGGCAGTTGATATAAATACTGACGTCACGGCTTTGAGCGAGGTTCCGAGGTTGTTCTCTTGTGCTGTTCTTATTATCAGGTAACCTTTTTTGTTTGTTTCTATAATTGAATGTATCAAAATAACCCTATCCTATTTCGGTCTCACGCTTTCCTTATTAGGAAACACCTACACATCAGCTTGTCTGGAATGTGTTAATTGGTTCCAGCCGTACCTCCACCATGTGTTGCGTTCCATGTTTTGCCTGTTTAAAACCATGTGCTAACGCATCAGGCTTTCCCTTTCTGCCAGCATAGGCAAGGCACTGCCTCTGTAATGCCAGCATAGGCAAGGCACTGCCTCTGTAATGCCAGCATAGGCAAGGCACTGCCTCTGTAAAGTATTTATCACTTCACAGAACATAGTTTGCATAGTAATCAGCGCCTGTCTGCTGAAACAGCTCACACTAATGGCGGAAATAAGAAAGCATACATCTCTACGTAAAGATGGTTCAAGAACGCCTTCAAAGACAAAGCCAGCCGAAGACACATCTCCCTCAAACAGTGGTGACAGACAAAGCATTCTAGAGCTCCGTGTCCGGTCAGCTAGTTATAACCAACTACCTATCCAACCCCAGCTTTAATTGGATGTGCTCTCTGATATGTTAAGTGGATGTGATATCTGATATGTTGCCTTGACCTTCAGTACCAGCCGGTGCTCGCAGGTTTATTGCAACATTCAGCGCTACGGATGACGTTGCTGGTTTCCCTTTGCCATAATCTGACAAGCCGTGAACTAATTTTAAATGCGGTTCTAAACACCAATACCAACAAACTAAGAACTGAAATGTTACATGAACCTGATCAGGGTGGCCGTGGATGTGTCCACGAAACACATGCACAGTTGGAGTTTTCAAGTCATCACCTCTAAGCTTCTACATGTGAAACCAACATGAAGTCAACATGAGTAGAACTGTCAGGGCTTCCTAATTAAACATTAACTATGGTACGAAGACTGAATGTGTCGACTTTCCTTGGTTCTAGTGGGCATTGGTGCCATTGGATGTTCATGAGCATCAGTCGTAGTCCTCCTTATCTAAGAAGAACTGTGATGACTGATACAAATAGTTGCTTGCACATGTGAGTAAAAGTTTAGACACGTGATTAGGATGGCAGCATTGGTCAGCAGCCATGTTGAGGATCAGCATCGTTCAACACCTGCTACACGTTGCTTTCAAATGTTTATCATTTGATCAATATGTTAACGATATCATGCATATATTCCTTATTCACATATAATAACATATATGTATCATCAGTTAGTATACCAGAAGTTGAACACCTGCTACCAGAATATCAGATATACTAACATGATAATGGTTGACGTGGCTTCATTCGTCAATTCCGATTCTCAAGGTCCTACAATAAACTCGGCAATTATTACTAGCGAGTCTAAACAAATTTCGTGGCTCAAATGTTTGTTCATAAGATGATTCTTCCTCGAAACAGATCTATCATTAAAGTAGTACATCATTGAGTTTAGAGCCTGAGTTATGTCCTTATTCTAAAGACTGTGCAATAATATATTATCTATATTATTGACTAATATAACAATAGATTATCTCAATCTATATTAGTGACTAATAAATCATTTATTTTTCTACGACACTGATTCTGTATATTCCAGATACCATTACGGTCAATGTCAACTTTACTCCAGTTCTTGCGGATCCTCTGATATCTTTCAAAGACTACGAGACCTGCAATCTGAGCGTGTGATCTATTGCCCACTACCTCCGTGTCCTCTTCTCCCGTCTCATTAGGAACATGGTCGTTAATAGCAAGTGCAATCTATCAACAGCTCCATGCTTCTCGTCCATTATCCAGAGATTTCAGCAGGACTGCTGCTGCCACCTTCGTGCAGCATTTCACCTTCTATCCTAGACCACCAACTCTGCGCTAGGACATGCATCTTCTTAGCCCTAGGAGCCTCCTCCTGAATGCTAAAACATAGGCACCGAGCGCAAGGAGGCTTCCCCTGAATGCTATATATAACATAGGCGCCGTCCCTTCTGTAAAAGCGGTATATACATCATTCAAATCTAGTTCTAATGAAATGGCCAATAATAGAGCAGGTAATCGTTCACGTCAGATATATGAGAACAGACTGGAAGCCAATATATCAGAGCCACGGAACAGATCCATGAATTGAGGAAATGCTTGTGTCGATCTCAGCGGGCGAATCCCATTATTATACACGCAGTATTGTTATGAATTAGTAGTCGTTATCAAAGTATACAGATTTGTCAGTATTATCCCAGCCTACATTAACCCTCTCCCTGCTGTTCAAAGGCAACCAACCAGACATGCCCTAATGAGCAGTGATTTTGCCTAATCCAGTAGGGAAAGGGTTAACAATGCTACATGAGCATGAGTGTTAACGTTATCTACTATAGCAGCTCAGTCAGAACAATGTCAGTATACATTCGTGTGAAGAATTTCAGTAGATACGAGTCCAGTAGGTATTAACAATCATTTAATTAGAATAATCCAGTTAAGCATTCGTTCAGCTAGATCAAGCTCAGTAGACATTCGTTAAAATCAGGATCAGTAGGCCTTCGTTCAGAACAATCTCATTAAGCTTTCGGATAGAACAATCTCAGTAGGAATTCGCTAGAACAATCTTAGTGGGCATTCGTTCGAACAATCGCAGTGGACATTTCGTAGAACAATTTCAGTAGGCATTTATTAGAACAATCTCAGTGGGCATTTGTTAGAGATTTCAGTAGGCATTTGTTAGAACAATCTCAATAGGAATTCGTTTAGCTAGAACAGTTTCAGTAGACATTCGATAAGATCAAGATCACTAGGCCTTCGTTCAGAATAACCTCAGTAGGCTTTGGTTCAGAACAATCGAACATTCGTTCAGTTAGAACAATCTCAGTAAAGCATTTGTTGAGATCAATCTCAGTAGGTCTTCATTCAGTTAGAACGATCTGAGCAGGGATTGATTCATCAAGGGTTTGCTCTGAGCTGAATTATGCATGATTTTCCAATCACTATCTCAGAAACCTATATCGGTAGAAGATATGTAAATGTAGTGACGCGCCTTGCTTCCTCTGCCGAGATCTGCCGAGATCCCGATATGTGACATGCATAAAGTATAGCCTGTTTATACCAGACATTGAATGCTATTGTAGAACTAAATGGAATAAAATATTACGGCAAAGAAGCATCGTTCGATCCTTTTCAAGTCATTTGTGGATTCTTGATGCGATCGATTTAGCCTCGATAAGGAAAATTAATTGTTGCAAAACATGCCCGGGGACAAATCAGGACTGGATTTAGAAGAAAATCTGGTCTGAATTAGAGAGAAATCCCTTTGTATCCTGGATGTCTATTTGTATGGTAATGCCCAGCGAAGTCCGTCTCCGCAACTCCAGTGTGTTCTGTACACTGGGGGGGGATAATGCATTCAAACTATAGTAAATTCAATCACAAGCTGCCTACAACTATATGGAACGGAATGGCACTGTCTATTATTAGCACTATTATTAGCAGTTATGGAAGTATTCCACGATGGCCTTTCGGAATTTCTAATCACATAATATGATTACGCCATGGCACGTGCTGTCATGCCAACTAATAAAATGGAATAGTTGCTAGGCAACTGTTGTACTTGAAGTAGCCGCTCATTTGTTAACCTTGTATTTTTTGTACACATTTATGGCCACATTCGACAAGGTTCGGTGGGCACCCCCCCACCCCCCTCCCCCCAAACCCCGTCCCCTTTTCTTCTGCGATATGTATTTCCGGGACAGGCTGGGGACAGGGTCGGACCGCGGAAAGCAATGCTAACAAAACTGAACGGTGTTTTTCGTATTGATTTTCAATACTTACATTGTAAATTCATCGAGAGACAAGCCACGACATTCGGCTTGCACACAATAAAGGTAAAGCAATCGGAAATTTGATTGATTTCGTGTGGATTGAATACCAAGCTTAACAGGGCTACATTGATGGATGATGTCGTATTATACACGACGAGGGAAATGTATCAAATGTACCTTAGTATTCCCAGTAATAACCATTTCAATTTGAAAGAATGATAATTGTAGCAATATGGGTTTCCATGGCGTCAACATGGCGTTAACATCGCCACAGAGTGTATACATTTACGATTACATAATACACCCAGCCTGAAAACAACTTAGTACATGATAGTTAATACTACTATATACACTGTAAGCATGTACCTACCAATAGCATGTACCTAACAATAGCATGCACATATATATATATTCTAACAAAACGTATAAGCAATACCAACATTATCTAAACATATGTGTACATTCAACAGTACGACATGAATGCGCATATTTTTCTTAACGCAAACATAATTGACAAGCATTAAGAAAATGTGCGTCAAATAGTAACAAGGTTGTAAAGACTACGACATTGCTTAAACAATAGCCACAAGGTAAACACATTTGTTAAGGTGACTAAATACATAAACGTTATTTATAGACTTGCTTAAGTGTACTTGCCCTTAAGCTAGAGATAATTCATATTAGTGTTGTATACTGTGTACGGTAGGTACAGCTTTGTGAATTCCTGATTACACTAGTCTCTAGTCTCCAGGTAGATTCTATCTACAGAGAGGATGCAGCACTTACTATAAAGTGATAAACAAGCAGTGTATTGTTATGACCCACAGGCATCAGTCTCCCGCAAACCAGCAGCAAGGTTTCTGCACTGTGCATAACTGTACATGTCTCTGTATCTACCTTTTCGTGCAGCTTCGCAACATTGGACTAAAAGAAGATCTACGAATCAACATTTATATAAAACGGCTGCTCCAAGATTCCTAGATTCAGAGAAGATAAACGTTTTAATATAATGTATACCACTATAATCAAAGAAGATCTAAGAATAGGTGGTCCATCGGTTGCCTATGACGCACGTGTGGTTATTTATAATAATACCACTATGACCTTCAATGTCTTGAACAACGTCTTAGTACTTCAACCACAATATAGGACTATCTGAATATCTGACTATCTGAGTTATGCATATTCGCCATGAGCACGGCTATGCTACTACATGTGCTTCAATATTTCACGAATCCATTGCATGTTATTTGCGAAATACAAACCAGCTGGCTACGTACGAGTATAACTATCCAGAGGCCATGTTCCAGAAGCTATCGTATTCGTAATGACACCGATAAGTAATTCGTGCAAGAACGTTTGCTGATCCAGAAAAAGTCCAATATTCCTCTACGAAGGCTACACGATGTCGTTACATATACGACAGCTTCGGGAACATGATCAACGGGTGATATTCCCGAAGTTATCGTCTACGTAACGACACCGTTATGCCTTCGTGGAGGAACATTTGATTCCCTCGTGATCATCAAACTTTCCTTCACGAAGGCTTAACGATGTCCTTACGTATACGATAGATTCGCGAACATGGCCCCAGGACACACGAGACATTGAAACTGGCGATCCATAAATGCGTCTCTGAGAGAAAAGGGACGTTCTGACCATCAAGCATACAATGACGTTCTGATCATCAAGCATACAATGACGTTCTGAACATCAAGCATACAATGACGTTCTGACCATCGAGCATACAATGACGTTCTGAACATCAATCATACAATGACGTTCTGACCATCGAGCATACAATGACGTTATGACCATCAAGCATACAATGACGTTCTGATCATCAAGCATACAATGACGTTCTGACCATCAAGCATACAATGACGTTCTGAACATCGAGCATACAATGACGTTCTGAACATTAAGCATACAATGACGTTATGACCATCAAGCATATAATGACGTTCTGATCATCAAGCATACAATGACGTTCTGACCATCAAGCATATAATGACGTT
>JAUTBV010127504.1:0-12461 GCA_032361325.1 Lepetodrilus fucensis | reverse complement strand
TCATTATTAGGAGCCTCCCTGTACCCGGAAGTCAGTTTCACAATGAGGCTCCCGCCATTACTTTCCAGCCCTATTAACATTAACACTGCATAAGATCATCACAAATGGGTGAGAGGTTCCCACAGCGACGTTAATCACTCACTCACTGCACAAGAAATAATTACTACTGTGATTATATTTCCATTCTAAACATTTCTTTTAGAGAGTTGAACACTGTTATGGGCAGTAATTGACAAATGAAACAGTTTACGTACATAAATGTAGGGCTGCTCAATTTGTCGGAAAGCGACTAGCCACTTTGACATGCAAATCAAACAATCCGGCTGACTTCCCTCCAGAAATGTGCCGGCCACCATATACCGATACAAGTTGGCTAGAAATTGACTGTATTAAGTATTAAGTTACGTCCTTGACTCTGTGTGTAAGAAATCTCTCCGTGGACCGGTCGGTTCTACTCTCTGCTGGACCCGTCGTACGCCAAGAACAACATCCCAATCATCGCCTCCGTCTCTGAGCATCAGCCCACCACGTGGAGCTCCTTCTACTTCGACCTGCAGTTCCTGGTCTTCATGTTCCCAGGTCAGACCCGTCTCTGACCCACTAACTGTGGTTACCCATTATTATTATTATGATAATAATATATCTTTTTATTTTTTCATTTCCATTTTTCTTTATATTTTTCTTTCCATTTTTGTTTCTATTTCCAATTAATTAAAACAAAAATCTATTCTGTTTTGTTCTATTCTATTTGTCGCAAATCGGTGAAAGATTCCTGCGGTGATATTAAACTCCATAAGCATTCATTCTATTCTATTCTATTATTCTAATAAAGAAATATTATGAGATGTCCCCCGATAATTGTTTTCATGTTCATGATTGTATGAACATTTAAAATCAATTTACCAAGTGTTTCGTTGATCCACATGTTGTATCATTCTGAATGGGTCTCTGTTCAGAATTGCATTTTTAAATAAGAATAGTGTGTGAAAATTGATCTGTGCATGGAAGCAGTATCCATATAAAGGTATAAACTTCGACTATTTGTAGATTTTAATCAGCATTCCATCATCCTGGTGTTTTTTCTCCATTCCAGTGGGGCTGTATGTCTGTTTCTCTAAACTGACCGACGCCAACATCTTCATCATCATGTATGGAGTCACCAGCATCTACTTTGCCGTATGTATGCTCCTCAGATAACTATATCCCACAGTTAACTATCACTATCATAAACTGTATTGCATGATATCTTTGGTCAATAAGCTTTGCATGGAACTCTGAAATCCCTGTTTACAAGGTAGTAAAGTTTGTCATTGCCTGTGTTGTAGCTTGCCAACTGCTTTGTTCCAGGGTGTGATGGTTCGGTTGATGTTGGTTCTGGCTCCAGTCATGTGTATTTTGTCTGGCATTGGTGTCTCGTCGATACTCCATTCGTACATGAAGAATCTGGACATCGCTCGTAAAGACAAGAAGCCAAAGCGAAGCGACAACACGTACCCACTGAAGAATGAGGTATGGAAATTGGGATCTATTGAACCCACGCTATGAATGTTGCGGGTTTCCTCCTGCCCTAAAATTGACAAGCCATGATATAAGTGAAAGAATCTTGAAAGCAGATCTAAATCCCAGTTTAAAAAACAACAAAAACAACCTAGCATAATAACATTTGTATAACAAGTATATAGAAATAATTTGGACTATTTATCCCATATTCAATGCATTTCCTCACTGTTCTGTATCATGTGTACAGATCGCCACTGGTGTCGTGATGATCATCACTGCGTTCCTGATCATGTACACGTTCCACTGCACCTGGGTGACGTCCGAAGCCTACTCCAGTCCCTCCATCATCCTCTCTGCTCGTGGCGGCGATGGCAACCGCATCATCTTTGACGATTTCCGAGAAGCGTACTACTGGCTCCGATACAACACTGACGAGGTAAGCTTCCCGCTGCGTTAAGCCTGCACTACATTTCACTACACTACTCTACTATAGTATTCTATTCTATAAAGTGGTTGGCTGAATTGGTTCAAAGTAAAATAGCAAAGAAATTGGTTTGTGCATACGTGCAGTCTGTTTACTTGATTGCTTTGGGTCTTCCTATAAAATACTATGGGGTTCAAACCTGTAGTGGTAATAATTAGTATTTATTTTTAGTATCCTACTCAGATGTTGAAAAAGTACATGAATTATGACTATTTTAATTTTTTATTTTGAACAATTTCGCACAGATTTTAATTTCTGTTTTGTATCTGCAGAATGCTAAAGTGATGTCGTGGTGGGATTATGGCTATCAGATAACGGCAATGGCGAATCGGACGATATTAGTGGATAACAATACTTGGAACAATACCCACATTTCAAGAGTGGGTCAGGTAAATAACCTTAATGTATTACTTCCATAGTAGCTTGGTATATGGTCCATTTGTATACATCTCGCTAATTTGTTTATATCTAAGATTATATCCCTTTTTTTTAAGATTATATCACGAATAAACATGTTACGGTACATCAAAAACAGTTGAATGGTATTAATGATGAAAGCAATGCTGCCTCTTTAGCAATATTAATAAATTTAAGATTTACGAACAAATTCTCATGTTTAAGAATTGGTCTAATTGATGTGTGTGTATATTTTCAGGCCATGTCAAGTACGGAAGATAAAGCATATGAAATTATGCGAGAATTGGACGTGAATTATGTATTAGTAATATTTGGTGGCCTAACTGGCTACTCCTCGGATGGTGAGTAGTACGGAAGACTTTAGACAATTATTTAAATATGGAGTTCATCCACAACACTGCTCGACTGTGGGCTTTGCCTTGGTGTGCTGTGGTGTAAAACAATAACTGACTTGCACACTCATTCACAATAGCTCCAAGAGTAATTGCCAATGGGATGTTAGGGTTAGGTTTTCTGTTGCACAAAACAAATGAGAAATAATGTGCGAAATCATTTCCGTTCCAGATATTAATAAATTCCTGTGGATGGTGAGGATAGGTGGCAGCACCGACCGTGGGACACACATCAAGGAGAGCGACTACTTCACGTCGCGTGGAGAGTTCCGGGTAGACAAGGAGGGCTCGCCCAACCTCCTTAACTGTCTCATGTACAAGATGTCATACTATAGGTTTGGCTCAGTCTACACAGAGAATGGTATGTTGAAAATATATCTACATGCCCAATTTGTTTTTCTTCATTTCATTGAAGATAGACAGTCATCATTTGTTTACATGTTGCATGGCCAAATAAAAAAATAAACAATTATTAAATAAAATATGAAAATATTGAAAACCAATAGGATATTTGGAAAATATAGCTTGTTGTCAAATATACTTGTGTAGCCAAATCAAATGTACATAATTTCAGGGAGATGTACATGTTCAATTTTGAACAGCTTGTGTAATAGGAAGACTTGCATTGTGGTTAGTTGGATGTTATATGGTTCTCAAAATGCCTTTATATGGTTCTCAGAATTATTAGAAAATACTATTGGTACTATTTGCAGAGGAATTCTGTTGTGCAAGAAATGATGTAGTATTTCAGACTATCTTGCATTTTGTTAAATGCTGTGCCAAATTCATGTTCACTATTAATTTGTTTACATACATTTCAGGCAAGCCCTCAGGCTACGACAGAGTGCGTAACACAGAGATTGGCAACAAGGACTTTGAGCTGGACGTCCTGGAGGAGGCATACACAACAGAACACTGGCTGGTGCGCATTTTCAAAGTGAAGGACCTAGAGAACCGCGGAGTGTAAATTGCGTGTTTGAAACGACTGTCGAATGCCGCTCGTAAACTCGTATCATCAAGTTTTACTTGTAGAATCTATCGCTCTTTGACATGATCGCTTAAATCGACTTAAGCTGTTCGAAAGATCAACCTGTTTGCTACTTAGTTATTATTTATGTGCCGAGATCTTTGCATATGGGTAAAATATTCCTATAAAGTACAAACTGTTCCGAGACTACAGGGACATTAATTATTCAATATTGCATAGGTCATCGTAAAATATTGTTATAAAAGGTTGTAATGACATATTTTTTTGTACAATGATCTTGTTGCAATTTGCTGAAAAATGTGGAAGAAATTCTTCAATAAAATAGTTGTTGGTTGATCACTTATTTGGACATTTGAAGTTATTAATTGAAAACGTTCAATACGGCACAGTAGAGGTACTTTATGGAAAACATGTAGATTTGTGATTTCCATGTTACATCATGTCTCATAATAGAACGAGTTGGCTTCATTCCAGTCTTGTCATTGCATCGTCTTGATTGTCACCATACCATATGAATTATATATATATATATTAAAAACATCATTTTTATCGCATTTTGTGTTTTCTATAACCCTCTCAATGCTGTAGAAAACCAGAGATGCCCTTATAGTGCAGCAGGTACAACAGGTCGAACAGAAGGTTAGCAGAGCTGCATTTGTGTTACACTATATTTGTCTCTTTTTGAAATGTGGAATCTCATGGTGTGATTTGTAACAACTTGTCTTATTGATGCATGAGAACAATCTAATTGACGTGTTGATCATGACATATTCGATTGTTCTTGTGCATTGTTAATATAAGTTGCTACAAATCGCACCATGATATTCCACCTTTAGTTGGAACAGGTTCAAAGTAGCAAATCAGTTTGTGCAAGCGATCGATTCACTATCGTACAAGGTCTGATAAAATAGATGAATTGCGTACATACACACAAACACAGTCTTAAGTGAACGCACTGGTATATGGGCAGCCATTTGGTGTGATTTGAATGTCTGCATTACATTACAACATTAGCCGCTGCATTCTCATCGCAAATAGGTGAAAGATTCCCACAGCAACATTGAACTCCATATTCACTCACTAGCAGCTGCATCCAAATCTTATCTGGCTGAACGCACTCTAGAGGATTTTTCATGCAACAGTTCTTAAATATGCTTTACTTGAATAATACAAGTCCAATGAAGAATACAGACCAAAAAGTTGCATTGAATCAACTAGATACGAAAGTATCGCTCCTAATATATATCGACATGCGCTCAACAACTATCTTAACATAACGCCACTCACCTGTCCGAGCGACCTTTCACCTTAACCACAGCTTTACCATGTTTGTTCTGATGCTTGTCCCAAGGCAGTTGTGTTAGATCGATGTAAGTTCAGAAAACACTTCCAAACCTCATGGCCTGAAGAACTTGCAAGTCGAGGGATTCAATAATGTTTCTAATAATAACAAAATTCCATATCCATTTGATGTAATTTTATTTACAATATCAATTAACAATTCCCAGTTTCACTTTGTGAAACATGCATCCATAATAACTATACTCGTAATTCTATTCCACATTCACTTTGCCATTGAAATCTTGAAAATGCTGTTAATTTATTCTAAGCCTGCTCAAAAACAATATTTGGAAGGTAAAAGTACTATCAGCAATCCTTTGGGTGAACTTTTATATATGCCTAGGTGAACAAAATGTGCCCATGCACAAAAATAATAATTCTAAAGCGTAAGCAATGCCACCAGACCATGCTCCTTTTACTCCTCTTTTGAAAAACTAACACATTTTCTTGGAGAAAAGCAATCTATCTTTATATGGTACTACTACCCAAAGTTCTTTTTAACATCTGTATCAATGATTAGAATACCAGTAAAAACATAAATAACTTTGTTCGTACAACCACAAATATATATACACCTGATGATTTGAAATGGGAGGCAAATTATTTACAGCATTATAAATGAACACCACATTTACAACTCATTAACGTTTGTACAATATATATATATATATATATAGAAGAGCAATACCTGAACTGTGATATAATAACAGTCCAAGTGAATTATTATTTATGTTGCAGGATAAATCTCGCTCATACGTGACACGACGATGACGTAGAAATTATTCAATAGAAAAATATTAAATGGAACCTGATGAACATGTTAAATGACAATATAGTGGTTAGTATTGTGTCATGAAAGCCTGAAAAGTCATACAAAAGAATGTGTTGGAAATTATGAATATATTGGAATTTGAGTTTCCATATTTTTTTCAATACAAAATATTCCTTAAAACTGAATATACATGTACATGCATGTTTAAAAAAAATATAAGAAAAACCAACAAGATCCAAAATATATTCATGAGAATAAACAACACAACAAGGTCAATGATAAACGAAAAACATGCTTATGATAAAATGTATAAGAAAGGCAAACTTTAGAACTTCAGTTATTTTTTAGAACGTCAGTTATTTTTTAAGTAGGATGTAATTTTGGAAAATTGTGGTTTACAGCTGCTTTCAAGTTTATTTCTCTCATATCGTGGTTTGTCAGATTACGGTATGAGGACACCTTTAACACCCGTAGCAACAAGCATTGCAGTAAATCTGCAAACACTGATCGACATTTGACAAATAAGGATAACTGTACTGCCAGAGTACTATAGAACACCTAACATATGGACCCCCCTCCCCAGTTCAGGTTTGAACTTGGGACATTAGCTTTCAAGTCAAACGACCCACAACAACTCCCAGTCTCAAAAGGTTGGCGTAAATTTGCCCTGAATGCAGCAACCTAGGGTAAATTGTTTAACCCTCTCCCCGCTGAAGGTGACTTAAGTTGCCCGATCACATGCAAAAATAGAACACTTTGATTTTATTCAGCAGGGAGAAGTTTAAGATAACATATTAAAAATGACTGCCAAAGTATAATTAACTTCATGTTGTAAGATTCAGACAAATAGGTCTGTTTTAACACAGTATAAGCAACTCGTTAAATAAAAACATCTTGGATTTCAACAACCATACAATACATGACAGTGAGAATGTTCTTGCTCAACAAAGAACAACACTCTGCTCGAATAATTAATGTAATATAAAGATAGGAATACAAGATAGAGCATAACCAGAGTGATGGCTTACAAAATAAAGTTTATATTTACTTGACATACTTGTAAGTCTTCCTGAACATAGAAAGCAAGATTTGTCCAATATTTATCTATAATTGATTGATTAGAGCTGACGAATATCAATCTTTTATATCTATATCGATAGTCAGGGCAGCCCTAACTGCTCATATCACAGAATGTCAATTTATGGCAGGAAAAAAACCTGTAGCAACCATCACACTGATACTGACAAACCAAAGATGATAAATATATTACAACCTATCATGACCGCATCAAAAAGGGACTTGGGACCTTCAATTCTATCATCCCACTGAACTACCACAAACCCCCATTAACACTGGGAAGTCTCTGAACCTTTTGGTTCCAAATAAATGAAGATCTAGCTCTGTGATAAGTTATCATGTTGCTATATCGTCACTTCTTTTGAATCAAAACTTGTTATCACACCCACCACTATCAAGCATGAACAGAAGATAATGGTAGGAATTTCACAGTTGACATATACACAAAATAACAATGAGCAATGTGTTGATGTCAGACATCAATAGGTTAAAAACATTAATGCGATGATGACAGGAACACCTTCTCTCTTGTACATACATATAGATGCCACTTAAAACGGAAAGAAAGAATTCGCAAAAACCGAGTTAAAACAACCTGGCAGAAATGCACAGTTCTCTTTGAAGTCCCTTGGGATACATATATTAGGAATTATAAATACGATACCTCCCTCAAAAATGTAGTAAATGATTTTCGTCACAGCGTGAATATTACACCCATACACGACAATTAACTCCTGCCAAAATAACCAAAAAACCCTGACAAACTCTTTCCGACAACGATCATTCATTAAGATCCCATTCACACAGATTGTTTTCTCTCCGATGTAGTAGTTAACAGTCAGGATCAGTCCATCTTGAGATTCACGTATATGTAGCGCACAAACTTCAGGGAGGCGAAGAATGATATGGTGCCCAGCATGAGGAAGAAAACGTAGCAGGCCAGTAGCGTGTAGCCGAAGAATTCCACAGTCTGCAGCATGCCGGACATGTTGGAGCGCTTGTAGTAGTAGAACAGCGCGTACAGGAACACAAACATACCTGTCGATCTGAAATACGACGGATTCCACACATATACATTAAATAAAATTAATTGGGGTTTATAGTTATTTTTATTTATTGTATTCTTTTTTAAATTAGGGTTTAGAGTCGCTTTCTAGAATCTTTCACTAAGATCACGACTTGTCATTTTGGGCAGGAGGAAACCGGCAACATCCATAGCGCTGAATGTTGCAGTAAACCTGCGAGCACCAGCTGGTACTGACAAGATCAAGATTATTTCCCAAGATTTCTTAAATTAGTGAAAAAGTCATGCAGTAACATCAAATTTACCTCTATAATTATACACATTCACACTTCTTATATTATTATTATTTTTTGTAGGTCCGCTGTCTTAAGATTCTTTCACAAATATGACAGCTTGCCAGTTTATGGCAGGCAGAAACATGCAACATCCGTAGCACTGAATGTTGCAGTAAACCTGTCAGCTAGTACTGACAGACCATGGATGATAACTGTATTGTCATGGTATAGAAACGCAGTGATAGAAACTAACTTTAAAACTTTCTAGCCCAAATAGTGATACAAATAACAGATTTTATATGAATTTCTAATAGTCCTTAAGGATACCATTGTGAGAAATGGCCCTGGCTAGCAGGCTAATGTTAATTTCCATCACCGAGAATGTGATGCTATAATGACTGATGCCAGTGACACAAGCCAGCGACGACAGCCAAGCACCGCCCACATTTTGACTGGCATTCCGGACGTACCCCGCACTGAAGATGGACCGCCACCACCACCGGTAGTCCTCCGCCGACAGCTGGAAGTAGGTGAGCGCCACGGATATGCAGGCCGTCACGCTCAGCAGGATTCCGTACACGATAAATAGGATCCCGAACAGCGTGTACTGCTCCCGTCCCCACAGCGTGG
The DNA here is from genome assembly GCA_032361325.1 of Lepetodrilus fucensis. Lineage (NCBI taxonomy): Eukaryota > Metazoa > Mollusca > Gastropoda > Lepetellida > Lepetodrilidae > Lepetodrilus > Lepetodrilus fucensis. The sequence continues at coordinate 3,561 of JAUTBV010127504.1, read as the reverse complement.
CGAATATGTAATACAGCTCCACCGATATGGCACTGCAATGACAAGAGATCACATGCTTTATGTTTAAACTGATTCATTTTATAATAATAGGAACGAAGTAGGCACTATAGTTAGCCTATGATTCATGAACCATCCGGAGACATAAACTGGTCAAACATGTAGAGATAAATATATAACTTTGATTAGCAAGTACCTAATGTTATTTCTCAGATTAGGTATCATTGTACATGACCCAGGTGAGACTATAAGGTACACGCAGCAGCTAGGTGGAACATACCTGAAAGGGAGAAATCCTCCTACAACACAGTGGGCTAAGGCAGACCTATACAACGGCACCGACGGTATCTCCCGTTGTATATTTTTAGTCCTCACTGGGGCATCAAATCCATTCGCCCAATTCTTGCCAAAGATTCCTCCAATCACAGTAAGTGGATAGCCAACTGGAAACAAAAAGCATACTGTTAGAAACAACCCTAATTACAAAATCAACAATTTTCATTTACCGGTACCAATTTACCAAAGATTTCTGCATTTTGAGAAAATGTGATTTTTGTTTTTTCTTGCATGAAGTAAGATTTTACTCACTTAACACCCAGAGGGCCATGAGCATAACGATGGTAGTCCATGGCAATGCCTGTGTTGTACCGTAACCCCAGGCAACAGAGTTGATGAATGACCACACCACAAAGAAAGGAACTGAAATATACATACAGCATAATATACAAACAAAAACACAAAAATTAACACTCAGGTGTTAACATTCACAAATTCACAAATGTAATACAGTGCTCCCTCGATATAACGTGGAAGTTGGGGTCCATGACATGCATTATCATACCCGCGTTATATCAACGATTACACATGATAGTCTGTATCATGACTTTAGAATAGTCTGTAACATTTACATTGGCAGATTTGGCTGTCTGTCCACATGATATTATAGACTTCGATCTACCAATAATAATATAATGTAATTACCAGATTACCATAATATATTACGAAGACGTTCCTAAAATCCAAATTTAGAATATCTTCCAAGTGAAAACACTGAGATTGCTAGCACTGAGCAATAAAATCATGCTTCATATCACGTTGTTTCCATTCTCTCAATCACGATAGACATGCATAGGCTAAATAGCATTTATACATTTTGCCAACATTATCATCACGTATATTGCCGATATGGTCTACATTCTAAACTATTAGATCGTATTTGCGTGGCCAAAAAACCTTATGCGCAGATTGTTTGCGCAGACATACTTTCTCTTTTAAAATGCAGACAACTTGTTGCTTTTGATGCAAAATTGTTACCGATAGGAACATATAGCATTGTTTAATCAAATAGGTTTGTGCATTACATATATTATCAACACATAATGTCTTAACATGTTTTAACAGGGCTTACCAATATCTTTCTTAAATAGCCTCATGTTTTAACAGAGTTGACCAATATCGTTCTTAAATAGCCTCATGTCTTAACAGGGTTGACCAATATCATTCTTAAATAGCGTCATGTTTTAACAGGGTTGACCAATATAGTTCTTAAATAGCCTCATGTTTTAACAGGGTTGACCAATATCGTTCTTAAATAGCCTCATGTTTTAACAGGGTTGACCAATATCGTTCTTAAATAGCTTCATGTTTTAACAGGGTTGACCAATATCATTCTTAAATAGCTTCATGTTTTAACAGGGTTGACCAATATCGTTCTTAAATAGCCTCATGTTTTAACAGGGTTGACCAATATTGTTCTTAAATAGTCTTATGTTTTAACAGGGTTGACCAATATAGTTCTTAAATAGTCTCATGTTTTAACAGGGTTGACCAATATCGTTCTTAAATAGTCTCATGTTTTAACAGGGTTGACCAATATCTTGAAGGATTCTTCCAATATTGCACAAGTCATGAACATGAAGTATTCCAATGAGAGCAAAATGCAGCGAGTTAAGGCAAGTTCTATAACTTTGACACCATCTTCAGTAAATATGATATTTTTGGCAGGTTATTTAATCATGGTTATTAATTTAAGCATGGCTGTTAAATGGTGTTTAATGATATTAAACATAGTTTCTCAGAATGTTGTATATTAGTTGATGGAACATCATAGGAAGGTTGTATTGTAGGAAGGTCATTGATACTGATAGCTAGATCGTGTAATGGTTGCTAGAAGGTTATTTAATGACATAATTTCACTACATTTTAGATACATATTCTATAATAATGTGAAATTTGTTGTTGTACCAAATCCACTTGAAAGTATGCTTATGGTGCTACATTATTTCCCGGCAATGGATCTGTGTGCACTCAATTTCTTCTCAACTCCTTGGGTCCGTATGCACAAACATAGTTTATTTAATCCGTGGTTTAAGGGTTATGGTTTGTGCATACTGACAGCAGTATAACTCATCGCTTAAACCTAGTTTAGCCTAAACTGTGGTTGAACTATGTTTGTGCATACGGACCCTGGGATGTATACAACCCAAGCTGCTGTTCATAAGGCACTACAAGGATATCATTTACATATCCAGCTCAACCTTCCAGGTACTCTTTCTCTGCATTTTCGAACAAAGCCACTTGAATTATAGTTTGGCATGAAATGCATTGACACCCCTATTTTGTAGATTATCTTGGTAAAATGAAAATAATAAAATTATCTATAAGTATACGTCTATGATTGACAGAAAACAATAAATTGAATGTTATTGTTATCGGTCAGAGGACCGGTGACACAGACAAACAATCAGTCGTACAGGAAATGTATCGGTCTATGACCGGTGACCGATGCCCATCTGAATCACCGAGTTATATAAACAGATGTTTTTTATTACTCATGCAATATATATACTAGTATATATATATTTTATAATTTTGGTTAGGGCAAATAAATAAGAAAAAAATTTGTTTTTATTTTTCATTCCATGAAGTATTTACTGAGATAATCTACGAAATAGGGGTGTCAATGAATTTCATGCCAAACTATAGGTGAGACCACAAGTATTTCAACCTGCTCTTGCGTTCTCGGTCACCCGTCCACATACCAGCCAAGCTCGAATGTCTTTAACTTTAATCTGAGTATGGGAGTCTACACAATTATGTTGCAGCAACATCACTTCCTGACTGATGTTGTAGCAATGTAGACTTGTTTGCTGGGAGAAGATAATAGGTAAAATGTTACCTAATCATCTAGGTCTGCATTCCACAACTGGGTGGTATTATTCGTCTGGGCCCAAGTCAGGGCTCTTTTCTTAAGCAGGAATAACCCAAACCTCGATTTAGGCCCATTGGTATGACCATTTCGTGAAACACAGGCTAAGGTAATTGATTGAAAGATGGAAAATGATGTGAAGTCATTCTAGCAATTCCCAATGTTTCCATAACAAGTTACCGTAACTATTTGCTTCCATTGCCCTATAGGTGAAAGAGAAAGTCCTAACCCTTATGAAAACATTGCCTCCAACCAAACCTGACACTATGGAAATGTTAACACAAATAGTTGGTGATATAACTAAACAGCATCATGAAGTCACAGAGAATATCCAGGTATGGCAACCATTCTGTGTA
>JAUTBV010127493.1:0-12462 GCA_032361325.1 Lepetodrilus fucensis | reverse complement strand
AACATATAGATGCCCTATAGAGGTGAACATACAGATGCCCACATACAGATGCTCTATAGAGGTGAACATATAGATGCCCTATAGAGGTGAACATACAGATGCCCTATAGAGGTGAACATACAGATGCCCACATATAGATGCCCTATAGAGGTGAACATATAGATGCCCTATAGAGGTGAACATACAGATGCCCACATACAGATGCTCTATAGAGGTGAACATATAGATGCTCTATAGGTTAGAGGTGAACATATAGATGCCCTATAGAGGTGAACATACAGATTCCCTATGGAAGTGAACATATAAGATGCCCTATAGAGGTGAACATTTCAGCTGGGTAGTTAATATATATAGTCAATATAACATAGAACCTTAGAAGTTATCAGTCTTGTCTGGACAGATACATATATCATGTTTTCATAATCCTTTGCATAGATGAGGAGATATAATAGTTTATGACATGCACATATAGATGAGGAGATGTATTGGTTTATGACATACACACATAGATGGGAGCAGAATAACTCAGTGGTAGGATGGTATACGTTCTCAGTTCTGTGAGCGGCCAGTGTGAATGACTGGGATATAGTAAGGTCGATGATGACCCGGGCCATCATTATCAGCTTCACTGATCATCACAGAGTTTCTGTTGTGGGGATGTAAACATGTTATTGTAATTACTGAGCATTGTATCGCCAAAAATGTTCGATATACTTTATAGCATAACATTGGGACTTTAAACCCCAATTCAAAAAATAAAATTAAAATGTTATGCTATAAAGTATATCGAACATTCTTGGCGATACAATGCTCAGAAAATCACCTGTTAGTGGGATGTGTTGGTTATACAGGAATCAGGGTCAAATCTGCAATGAAATAAATTGATTAATTTTATTTTTAATTAGATATTGACACATTTTGTACATACAACTCAGAAACTGTTAAATTATCAAAATTGAATAAAAGACAACACTGAAACTGCTACAATGCATTATTTGCACTAGTCATTCATTAACAATTCACGTGCTACAATTCAGCTTTTGAGTTACAAAATGAATCCCCTAATGCAAGATAATCAATTATGACTCATACCTCATTAATTATTCTCTAATTTTCACATCACTGACGTCGAGGTTTCTATTTTTGCTTGCTAGCCTCGGCCAATCCTCAGAGGGTTAACTATGACAACTTGAGCAGAAAAGGTAGAGATGTGGTTGTCTCCCTTTCCTTCCTTTCTCTCACTGCTGTCGCTGTGTTGTTGACATGACCTGACCTTGACTTTTCTGCTTGCTATTTACACGTCACTCTTTCATCAGCATGTAGTTACTATTTCACTGTCACACAGTATGCAATATCCCACAGCGTGCATATATATTCTGTACCCTTTACAAAATATTGACCCTAAAATCTGCAATTCAATTTTTTTAAACCCACATCTTTTAACAAGCCAGATCATAGTGAAACACATAGCTTGTTATGTCTTAAAATCATGGGTAAATCTTCAATGGAACCTTTTGAAATTTTCACTGCAATTATTTTTCCTGACATGGCAAAATTTGGGAGAATTCAAAAATAAATTTAAATAGAAAATGTCAGTATGATCTGGCAAGACCAGTCTTGGTCAAACACATAGTATATTATTGCAGACATCCTCTATGCTATCCTGGACCCAATTCATCCTGTCTAGCTGGGTCCAATTCCTCTGAGATAATCTATCCTCTCCTTCTCCTTAGTGCTCTTATAGTGATTAATGTAGCACTGTAAGGCATATGAAAATAAGATTAATCAACCATCCTAAAGCAATTACGCATCATTTTGTGTTGATAACCGACACGGAATACGATATGTAAATAACAAACTGTCATCCAAAGAGCTTTATATTTCACTAATCTTGAAATGAATTTAATTTCAGCAGTATCTTCATGAGATATGGTTTGTTCATCAATTCCATTCTTATATATACATTATCAATATACAACTGTTGATAATATACAGTGTTTCTATTATGAAGTATATCTTTTTCATAGAAAATTAACGAAATTGAAATTATATAGATTAAAAACATGTGAAATTCATAATGACAGAAATTCATCATCATTACATATGTCATTTGTGATGAAAAAAGTCTGATAATTAAATACACATTAGAATCTCATTAGTATATCCTTATGTTAGTAACAATATCCCTAGACTGCACCAGAATATAAATGTAATTATAAGAATATAAAGACTGAGCACAGTGCAAAGCACATGTCATGCTAGCAAGTACTGGTATATTACCCCAGAGAAGAAGTACAGTGCTCCCTCGATATAACGCCCTTCGATGCACCACGGATTCGGATACAACGCACGGTCTAATGTGGACCCCATTAAAACTTCTTCTTTTTTTAAATAATTTTTTTAATTACATCCATAAACCTACCATACTTAACTGTCCAATAAACATTGGTGACAAGGTATGGGTTCATTCATAACACTAGGATCTTTAACCATTTGGACCACATATAAAACTATGCAAATATTATTATAAATTGGTTACAAACATGCAATGTTCTCATCAGCTGATTACATTACATTGTACTTTCATCACTTAGAGACATTTTTCAAAAGAGTATTATGCTTATATATCCAGTAGGATAAGATGGAATTGTGAATGTTAACCTTTTAGTGCCTTACATGGCTGCTTATACTCCCCAGGGAGTTGAGAAGGTGAATTGAGTCCACAATGACCAGGGAAATAATGATAGTGCTTTGAGCATTATTATTATACCTGTAGTGCATACACTAAAACCTGTAGTGTTACACTAAAATCTGCAAGCACTGGCTGGTACTAACGAACCAAGAATGTTAATTGCACTATGAAACAGGTGCGTAGCTAAAGATATTTTAATGTGGAAGCACCAGTACTGTAACTGTACTATATGCTTATGTTTTGTTTAAAAAATAACGTTAGCTAAGATACTGATGTGTAAGCGTCTGCATATCTGCTAGTAGCAGGGATGGAAATTAACACTAGTCCTCTAGCCCAGGCCATTTCTCCCAATGCTAAAGGTATCCTAATGACTATTATAGTAGAAATTCATAACATTTGTTATTTGTATCACTATTCGGGCTAGTAAGTTTTAAAGTTAGTTTCTATCACTGTAATAGGCAGCTATATGTCTGTGAGCATTAAGACATCGCATCCTATGATGACCGTATCAGGAAGGGTAACTTCTGTTGATCTGATGCCTGGTCTCAAGTGCAGGTTCAAACTCTGGATCTTAAGCTCTCAAGTCTGAACATCTACCACTGTGCTACCATCTGTACTCCTTCATGTTGATGATCAGACACAATTTTAAACTGTAAATTCTGCACTAGAAAGTATTACAATAGAAATGGTTCATCTTTATTTAACTGAAAATAATAAGGAATAAATTGCATTTATATTTGGCAAAATATTCAGATTTTTAAAATTTAATTCCAAATATAATGATCAATAATTCTGGAATAGATAGCATAAATACTGCAAGCCACAACCCGTATCTTGAAAACATGGTAAAATTATTATTAAAAATACACACAATTAAGAAAGCTTCACCTGTCTTTGTTTGCTTGTAATATGGCCCCCATGCACACTGCAGCCTACTGTTAGTGTTGTGTTTACTGTCAAGTTCTTCTTCTCAAGTGTCAGTGCCAACTAGAAGTGTGTTTCATTGTAACTGAATGCTTTTGTGTCCCCAGCATGATGTGTGGTTTGTATCTGTGTGGCGGTCTGACAGTTCACTAACTACTATACAATACATTATTCTCACATTCTCACCCTTTACATCAATGGTAGTGGTTCCTTGAATTAGTCTGAAATTTGCACCATATCAGATTATAAATTAGTAAATGTTTGCTTCAAATAAAGATTTCTTAAATATGTTCATTCTTATGTGGTCCTTAGTAATCTAATGTATGTATATGAATCTAAGGACAATATAAATTATGACCATCACATTTTTATATTAATCTTCTGAAATGTCTCCAACTTATTTCATATTAAAATATACCATTACATGTATCTTCTGAAATGTCTCCAAATTATTTCATATTAAAATATACCATTACATGTATCTTCTGAAATGTCTCTACCCTTGGCAGTAAATAATATATGTGCACATACCTCTGCATTTGGCTCTGATATACATTCTGCACGAAATTGATGTTCCATTAAAATATCACATTATACATGTATGTCTTCTATAGCACATAAGAACTTCAATGTAATTATAGTTGGCACTGACAGAGTGTACTTAGTATACAAGAGTATTTTATATATTCAGAATCATATTGGATTTTATATGCAGTAACACTTGTAAAAGTAAAGTTTCATATACCAAAATGCCTTGGGTTAAATTTATATAATTATGTCTATAAAAACTGTAATACCAGTAGCTGACCAGCCAATGTCGGCATATCTGTGTCAAATTAAACTTGGACATCAGTCATCAATAGGCTGTCAACTACTTCTCAGACCATATATATTTCATCTGTCTAAACACAGTCATGAAAGCTTAACCGAGATCTCGGATGTATTCAAGTATTAATTTATTGCGATGACTTTTGATCCAAGTCTACATTTATTCCATCGGTTGACAAGACAATTATCTGAAATCAACTGGAAAGTAAACCTGATCATGAGAAATGCATGTAACAAATCAAAATAACTAACATATTCAGCATATGGAATAATAAAACAAGATGTAATTCTAAGAACTCTATACTCTTAAGCTCTCAACAATTCATGTAGTCACCTATATAACAACCATTTTAATGACTTTAGAAAATCAAAGAATTTTCTTTGCCAATATTCTCTGTAATGATTTTGGACAGCAATTCTCAAGAGAAATCAATCTTGTTGTTTTTATAACATGCAAATGTCAGAATTAGTTTTCACTTGATATTAAATAAAGGAAATAATACTGCTACTGGTTATAATCACTTCAGTTTCTTACCAATGAGGAGGGGGGGGGGGAATGTCACAGGTCAGGTAGACACAGATACTGAGTATTAGCTAAGAATTCCACCCTAATAAACCAAACAAAGAATCGTTTATAAAAACTCATGTGCACATTATTCAAATGAAAAGTCCATATCATTGTCACTGTTATATCCTGGTAGTACATTGTATCTGATATTGTTCCATTAATCCAGGATACCTTTCTTGTGTTTCAGAAAAACCTCCTTCAGTGGATCCAGGTAAGCTAACAGGATGTGTAGATGTTACTTTATCACAAACAAAACGTCATAAGTTTGGTAATTGATATAACAAGTAATACTAGTTTGGTTTACAGACACTAATATTTTAAATAGCATGTGGGCAAAATAGCACAGTGATTAGTGCTACAGACAAATGTATTGCAAGGTTACAGTTTGAATTCTGCCAATGTTACCACATTCTTCTCTGAGGTGGAGACCTGGGGTGCGTTCAAGATAGAATGCGTATCGATATGTATTGCTATGTATTGCTACAGAAGGCGTTCAGCCAGCATGCGTAGCAATACGTATTAATAATTTTCACTACGGGTCTGGAGGCCGTGCGCTGTGTAGGAAAAGCGATACGCACGAAGCCGTTCAACGAGCAATACATGTAGGGAAAAGTATTGTATTGCATGTATTCTAGCTTGAACGCACACCAGGACTGCATGGACAAGACTTTTGTTCAATGTTTCTATGAATATTTATCACATTAATGTATCAGCATCAGCCCTGGCTTCCCAAACCACCTTGTACACATTACAGTGTTAATAATGTACAGAGAGCAACAACTGTCAAACTTTGAGCAACTTTCTATGAGATCAATCATTTACTCCAAACTAAAAAACATGAAACTGATATGCATATTGTCTAAACTTTATGGAAGAAAACTATTTGTCCATTTTTACAAACATTTTCATAAAGAATTTTAATATGTTTTTCTTTTCTAAATTTCAGCCATATTTGTGTCAGGAACAAAATTCGTTGAGAAGGGGGACCCAATTCATATTGTGTGTAATGCCACGGGACCTAAAAATCCACCAGAAGATTTAACGTGGTTTAAAGACGGTGTTAAAATTTCGCCGGATGCACACCAAAAAATCACAATAACTCGGTTCCAATCTCTTCCTACGAGGACTCTAGTGAGTGTTCTGGAGCTCAAACATAGCAATATGCAGGATGCAGGGACATACGTGTGTCGGAGTAGCAATCTAGACATCACAAGCTTGAAGGTCCATGTTCTCAATGGTAAGTCCCGACCCGTTAACCTTGGACTGCATCCACTTGGCTCCAGTGAGCCAGTCCTGTAGGTTAGCGGAGTGTGTTAAGTCTGTGTCCCATGTTCACAAGGCCACAACAATGTAAATAAGTTGTTTTAGTGGTATCTATTATATATGTTTTAATGGCATCCAAAGACAGGATGGGAACAAATCCCCAAAAGAAAATCGATGAAACAATGGATAAGAGCATAACATTGTCCTAAATTAGATTGATTTAAATTTTAATATTTGGAATATTACATCACAGAAACAAACAAAAATTAAAATTATTACAATATATACATATAACAAATATTAATGTTATATGCTAAAATTACGTTTTACAATTATTTTGTGTATTTTGATTTTGGCAAAAATATGAGCTCAAATTGGTCAGGGCTTTCCTGTATAACTCAGTCAACAATAGCTACCATTAGTACTACTACCTCAGCAATGGTAAATACAGTATGGTCTATGGCAATAATAGTTATGATTACCTTAGACTTACGATGTTTTGTGCAGGAGACCCTAGCTCTAATGTTCCCTTGTTTGTAGTAAAAGCCATACTAAGCCTTAATAACTGTCCACAGACCTATACAGCCATCTAATTGAAAGCATCACAATTCAAATGGGGATATAAAAATGTTGTTTGAAACTAACTTTATTTCTTGCTGGTCCTTCCACGCTTTGTAATGGTTAACTTTATCTCCTTTCTGGAAATATCTCTTGGGTAAAAGAACCTGTAATAGAAGAAAGCAGTTCTATTTGAATTATTCTGGAAGATAGCCCTGTTCTTAAATAGCATATCATGTCTGGAATAGAAAGACTTTTTTCATTATCGTCTTCACCTTTACTTCCACATTTACGCAGTAGACGTAAATGTCCATGTTCAGAGGTTCTTTCTGAAACTTTCTGAGATTATTGAAATGTTAAGGATAAAGAAATGCCATTAAATGTAATGCCATGTAGGAGTCATTGTGGACTGCTTTGCAAACCTATTAGCGACCTGCAATGGCGAATGGAGGCACAATTAAGGAATAGCATGTCTAATGACTCATCCATTTTGTCCGTGTTTTATCCTACACAATCTAACACTCACTTATGGGTGATGCATTAGGGGGGAAAATACTAAGAAAATAAATAAATAAAAAATCTAAAAGAAATAGCATTATGATTTTCTATGGCTGTGACAGATTTCTCGTAATCGGCCATCTAAATACAACTGCCATAAAAATATATCCGTTGACCTTGGGTTCATTGTGGATTCTTCACACAGGAAGTCTGTTACACTCACTGTCAAAATGTTTTGCTCACATTTTAGAAATGTTGTGAAAACTAATCAATATTTCCGTATCCTCCAAGAACAGGTTTGTTCTTTCTTGTACCTCGTTGAATCTAACGTAAATACGCACACATATATGCTAGGTCTGTTGATTAAACCTTGATGAAGTATGTTTCAATGAGGTTCGATTTGAAAGCTCTTGCATATGAAAGTGTACATAAAGTAAATATATTTTTTTTTATAACTCCTTTCCCTTAGACTATAATTTTATTACAGATCTGTCAATTTCAAGATTTCAAAATTGTTGTACTATTAGTTACCAGTGTGATTTCTGGGGTGTACAGGTTTTTACAAGCTGAAATTTCTTGTAAGCCCCGAGACCACAGGTCCAGCGGCCTACGAGAAATTTCAGCTTGTAAAAACCTGTACACCCCGGAAATCATTCTGGCAATGAATGTATCCAAAATCGTAATAGTTCTACACTATAAACCTACCGGATTTGTGGATATTCATGCTCAAATGTCTTTTTAACGTAGAGTTTGCAATGACGTCACAATCATTTATGTCTTATTATCAGGTCATAACTGTTATGTGTAGGTGAATATAGAGTTTAACGTTGCTGCGGGAATCTTTCACCCATTTGTGACGATGTTATGTATAGGTAAAGCAGGGTGTAACACTTTTCACAGGACTCCTCTCAACCAATCAAATCGCTAGAATTGACGCATATTTTGGATAATATTAAATACATAATTGACATGATGGTAAATATTTTAAAATGTTCTCACTACATCTATTTGTCTGAAATATCCATTCAGATTTGTAGGATCTTTTTGAAGCATTCATAAAATCTATGCGACATTCTATTTCTCCAAATATGACTGATTGCTGAATATAAAGTTAATATAGTATGACTTTACTTTTTAGCAAGACATACTTATAATAGCATGACATAAAACTGTATAATTAATTTTATTATTCACTTCTTTTGTCGAGCAGCTGGATCTTGGAATGTTAAACGTGGTAAGTTTTGTCTATGTTTAATTAAATAAAAGCAATACTATGCACTCTACTAGAAATTGTTCTTTCAAATTTGGGTAAATTTGTACATTTCTATGTCATTTCTTGGGGCATGCTTCACATTTTTTCAGTTCATTAATAATATTAAATCTATGGTATACATACCGGGGTAATCTCATGGTGGTTTGAATGTAATTAATGTAGTGTGCACCTCCCCTTTTTTTATCTATTTTTTTTTTTTCAATAATAGTAATACAATGTAGCCTACCCGGTAATAATATCCTCATCACCACACTTTTTTCTCTCCAAATTTCTGTATGCACCTCTTGATATTTCTTTATTTTAATAACACTGATATAATGTATAAGAATTTGGGGAATGTATTCAAAAATAATTTCATCTCTAATATAATTTCTCGGTGGTACCATACGTGTACCATGACAGGGCTTTTTCTGATACATGGCAATTTGTACTCCATTTGTTTTCCAGGAACATCAACTGAAGATGAAGTAAAAGAGAACGGACAGTCGAGAGTGTTTGATTTTAGGACTGTACATATTGTGGTCACAGTTTTAGCACTGACGGTTATCAACATCATCCACTAGCACCGACAGAACTTCCAACTGTCATGTCGTCATCTGTCACAGAGAATCAAACCCAGACTGTGCATCATGCAATGTTCCCATCTCCCTCCCAAGGCAGCAACTCACTGGTCCATTGTTATAGGTGAATTATCTCTTTTCCTCAATAACCAATACCAGATAGTAACCAATTCCACATAGTAACTGATACCAGACAGTAACCAATACCAGACAACCAATACCAGACAGTAACCAATACCAAATAGTAACAAATATCAGACAGCAACAAGTTTTAGATAGTAACTGATACCAGATAGTAACCAATACCACATAGTAACTGATACCAGATACCAGTAGTTCAGTGACAATATCCAACACCAGATAGTAACTGATTCCAGCTAATAACCAATACCAAATAGTAACCAATACCAGATAATAATTAAAACCAGATAGTAACCAATACCAGATAGTAACCAATAACAAATAGTAACTACATTAAGATAGTAACTGCTACCAGAAAGTAATCAATACCAGATAGTAACAAATTGTATACAGTAACTGCTACAAGTAGTAAAATATATATAGTACGGTAACCACACAATACCAGATTGTAACCAACACCAGATATTGACCAATAGTACATAATACCATAGTAACTGATAGCAGATGGTGACTGATACCAAATAAATATTGGATAATGAAACATAATCTCCAAAATTGATACATTTGAAGATACATTTCATATACTATTTTTGCTTTCCCATGACAATTCAATAGTTCAACATTTACATAAGAGTACATTTAATCTTCTTTATGATACAACAGTGAAAGATTTCTTTGATTTAATGAATTTACAATATCATTAATAACAAGCTTGAGCAATGAGAGTTGTCATGTTGGCATGGCATAGTGAAGGGAGATAACTCACCTGATATTTTATGTTCTCTTCGACAGTAATACTGTGCTATAATATAGACTATTTATACATGATATTTTTCCAAGAACTGATACCTACTTCCATCATGTGTCAGTATCATATCAACAACTGGACATAAACTTCCGATATTTGGACAAGTGTAACCTTCATTCCATGTGATACATAGTTGTCTGCACAAATATTATTGTATCTGCAACAGAATATTGTGTAGTGTTGCTTTACAGCTTGTACAATTAGATAACTATACCCAAATCTTCATGGTAAAAAGGTAGGTTTTCATAAAATGACAATACCAGTATATTATAGTTAATAAGTGGACATTTACATTCATTGATGATCAAACATAATAATTATATTGAATAATTCTAGGCCTATTTATATTCTTCATACAATATCAATATTTTCGAATGTTCATCACTTCAATATTTTTTAATTCACCAAATGTTAATTTATCTTGTATGCAGATAGCAAAAGCTAGGTCACACAATGTTTTATTGCTTGGAAGGATAGAAATGAATAACTACATATAACATATGATTATCTTCATACTACAGGCAGACCCCGTTATAATTGTCTCCGTTATCACGGTTTCTCCGTTTACCGGTCACCCTTTTAACCAATACGGATTTCCTACTATATACTTTAAATCGATGAATGCTTGATCCGATGATCCGGTTGTTTCACTTACCGGTCAGATTTTAACAAAAACTGAAGTGTCCGGTATAACGGGGTCTGACTGTATATATATATATATATATATACACACCACTACCGGGTAAGTTTATCATGCGTGGTTGTTTAAACACAATGTGCAAGAGAGATGTACATAAAATAATGTCAATTACCCTTCCCAATTGACCAAATTATGCAAACATTATATTATTGTTTGTAGTGCATGTATTATGTTGTTCATGAACAGTAAATGATAACATTTGCTGTTCATAAATTTACAATAAGAAGTACTTATTCCAGATATGCATATTGCAATGATTGAGTAGTTTTCTTTATGACCACAGATTTAATAGTTGCTTTAATTGCCTCACAATACATACAATGAATGTACAGACTGGTGAGTGAGTCAGAAACATAGCCATTGTATTGTAGTGTAATTTGGTTCCAATTTTGTTACATACTCTTTGTTCCATTCAATTAAAAAGAAATGTCCACAACAAATCTGTATTATTAAAAATGTGAATCTCCATGAATATTGACCCAAATCATAGAAATGTCACAAACATCTCGAAAAACAACTTCCTGCATGTTCAAATTAAACAATTGTCAGGCTCTGAAACAAATCTTTCGAAGATATTTCTGCAGTTAATAAAGGAAGTTAATGCAAGTTTGTCACATTATCAGCACACAGGGAGCAACACAAGAAAATGGTAAAAGTCAATAGTAAAAATAGCCTGCATTATCAGACTATAACTACAGTCTCAACATTCAACGGTGAAAGTCTCATGATGACCATTTAACTGCTAATGTCAGAGCAAAGTAGGCACTAGTGGCAAACATGTTACCATGGTAACTAGTAGAGAGTATATCTATAAGAGAGACCTATTGAGGAGACTCGCGAACCCGAACCCGCCTCCTAAACGATTGTCCCTTATTATGATGTCATGCGTGTACGCGCGGGTTCGCGACCTCCTGAACAGGCCATAGGTACCGGTACTCACATTTCCTGGCAGTTATTGCCATGGAGAAGTAACTATGACTACAGTAGAACAGTATGGATGATTATACAGGCATTATTACAATGATGAATCTCTGTACTTACAAGTGTACATATGTGTACATAGCTCACACAGCTGTTATGCCATATTTTCAATGTTCACCCACATTGTGTAAATAACTGTTAATAGTAAATAAACATGAAAATCAAACAAAAAATAAAAAAGTTGATATTTTATTTGACGGGAAGATGATTGCCATTGTCTACAGAGGACAGTCAATGAAGGGATGAAACAAAGGTGCAAGTGCAGGAGAGGAATCTGGTTATTGTGGGATGCAAACCTGTAACAGTCTGTGATACAGGAACCCATGAGCAACTGTTAGTGCAGACAGTCAATGATGGCAACCATATGTATTCTATTAAAAATATATGCAAAGATTGAATCCATATATTCCCTGCTTATAATACAGTAGACCTAGCATATACTGGCCTCAGATAAACCAGACAAGTATAAGGACTGAATCTGAAGTCCTGGGTCCCGTTTCACGACAGCCACCTAAATTTAGGAGCCTCTAAAGTTATGACCCAGTGTATCACCTCCTAAGTTAGATGCCGATTTAAGAATGGATATGACACATATATGGTTGGACATCCATATTTCGTGACCCTAAGCACAACTCGATGTTTAAAATATTACTTAAATGCGGCCAAAA
>JAUTBV010127492.1:0-27791 GCA_032361325.1 Lepetodrilus fucensis | reverse complement strand
ACACTAATTCAAACTGAAATTCATTGTATTTATGCTGTATTTACCTCCAGAAGATACCGCTCCGCTCTCCGAGTTGACTGTACACGACAGAAATGGGAGTCGCTTGCTTAGTGCAACTTTCGTTTTGGTGTGTACAGGGGTTCCCTACGGTGTAATATAAGTACCCACAAGGTTATGCAAATATGATATGTTATCAAGAGTCCAATAGGACATCAATCGTAACGTGAGTCTACGTGTTTTCTTATGTGTTTGAGTTTCCACCTTCCACAAATTAGCGCTATAAACCGCAATACTAATTATATCGTAACCATCATGGCTGTGTTTATGTTCAGACCATAGGTTGCCAAACTAATTACAATACCCTCCACCGAAGACCAACGATGACCGTTCCAGCTAGCGTAAGTTTAGACATTAATTGAGCTACTTGTAATTAGGAAGATAATATCTAGATACTATTATACAGCAGGAAGTACTTACTAAACATAAGGATCTACAATGTCCACATTAGTATTTGCGACCTAAGCTACTCCAAACAATGATCGTCACAATGTATTTCACTCACATACGTATTCGTATCACGATTGCAGTTGGATGTGCTCATTAGTATGTCATATCATAGTATCATTCATTGCTATATCAAATTCAAGATACAAAACTATCCTATAGCCAACGTTAATGTGCCACAATACTTTCATGGCAAATTGCATGAACCTAATAACCTCGCAATAGTTTTAAGTTCTATGTTTAACATTGCTGAAGACTTTTTTTCATGAGGAAATTGATGTCATAGTAAACATATACTTATTCCAGTACACTACTTTGCAAACACGGAACCGTGAAACGTAACAGATTGGAACGGCCATACGGTGGTTCTAGCTAATCTAAACACATTTGAGCATTACAATAATGCCACGATGTGTTTATTATCACACATACGCCCCCACGCACACTCATTCTGGTAGTAATTTCACATCGTCTTGTTTTCAATAAATCCGATCGTTTATAGTTCACATCTTGTTTTTGTTATGTCGTAAACTAGAACGGAATATGTCGTAAAAATGAAACTGTGAAATTGAATGTTCATGGTGTTAGCTTTTGACGATGACAGATGAGGAGTTACAGGCTAGCAGGAAGTAATCCACGTTTACACCTGAAGCTGGCATTGTGTTAACTTGAACAAGAAAGCAATGCTACTGGTGACATAATTAACATCAAAAGCAGCCACAGCTTAAAGGCATAATATCACAGATGGTTATGTTTGTTTTGGACTAGTTCTTAGCTACAACTGCAAAATACATTCACTTGACATACAAAACATCATGTTTGTACTTCCAAAAAACTTTCCACCGCTGTGTGTTTTACAGATCTTAACTGCAACCTCTCTGCGGCGGGTTTAAATCAAATACGGCCAACGGTTCTTTATAATAGATGCAAAGGGACACAACTCGGTTTGCTCGCACAATCCTTCTGTGGAAAGTGATGCTTCAAAGACTAGATAAATATCGGAACGTTCCCCTATTTAATATAAACTATCGAGTGCTGGGGGATAAGTACATCGGTAAATAATCACTTTTGGGTGGATAAATCAAGCGTAATTAGTCTCAGATCGAAATTCGTTTGTCCATTATACAGGTCAATCAACTGTGATATTATGCCTTTAACAAAACAAAAATATGTTCTGCTATGTATAAAACTAGTTGTCTTGTGTTTGCCATGCCGACCGCATCATGCAGCATTGCTATACAGCATCCACTTTGTAGGCATACTATCACATAATATATTTATGGTTGTTTTGGACTAGTTCTTAGCGACTACTGCAAAGTGCATTCCCTTGACATACATAACATCATATGTGTACTTCCAAACACCTTTCTACCGCTGTATGATAGACACACTTCCACTGCAACCCCTTGTATAGTTTGAATTGAGTGTATTAACCAGCGGTCGTCAACCTGAACGTGGTCGTACTTCCTTGTGCTTAACTATATCCATGCACAGTGACATATATCAAAGTGGTACGACTACATTTTCTAGTGAAAGTGAAACGACTATGTTTTCTTAGCCATTCTTCAAAGATCAGTTGACAAGATAAATAGCGGGACGTTCAGTTTTCAAATATACAATATGATTTTTTATTTTTAAACTATCGAGTGTTAACAACTGTTGGGTGGACAAATCAAACGTAAGTAGTCTCAGATATAAATTTGTTTGTCCATTATATAGGTCAATCATCTGTTATAGTAAGCCTTTAAATATATTTAACTTATACCTTCAGTATCCGCAATGGTTTAATTTACGTACTTGGCATATGGAGTATTAGGACATTTCTGCCCTGAGCGTTATGAACCCTCCCCATCCCCACACCCCCACCACCCCTCACCCCACCACCCCACCACACCACACCCCACACACCCACACTGGCACACCCAAACTCTCGATGCACAGGACCTTTATCCCCGGGCCCCCGATTCTATCATACGCATTGTCTATGTTTAATACGATTGAATGTATTCAAGAGCTTGTCCTACCATGTTTTGTATAATACAACTATGTGCATTTTAGTCCACATGCTATGTTAAGTAGGTAAAGTGACCTGTGTTTTGAGGATGCCTAAATACGCACGGTCGCAGTATATGAAACAAGTACGGATTCGTTGCAATCAGTGATTCCAATTGTAATTGGTATATCTTCGTTTCATGTCCTACCGTATACCTATCTTTAGAACCATCTCCGGTCGCATTGTGATCAGTCTGACTATGCCGATAATGCGCCTATTGGGTCCCAGGTAGTGCGCATCTCCTAGTGTAATATAACCTTATCTAGTAATTCAATGCAGGACAAGAACGGGTGAAGACAGCTATCTGAATGAATGGTATCTTTCTGGTATTCGCGTTGGTCTTTAAACTGGTTTTCCTGTCGAACGCCATGTGCTGGAACTTGTAACCGAATATTGGGCGCCTGAAGGCGGGAGCCAAATCTGGCAACGACCCCGTGTGGCCTGTTATTTGCTTTGTGGTTTTACGGAAGTATCCATCATTTTCATGTGATAACGATGCAGATGTGAGCGAGGGTTCCAAGTACAGACAATTACAATGAATATTTGGTGCACATAATTGCCGGGATCTGACGGACCGAAACACACAAAACCAGAAACGTTAGGAATAATCTAGACTGTTTAAGCTTCCATGATAACAAGTTGGTATGTTATCGTATTTATTGCATGATATATTTTCCGTTAAGTAAGTGGAATAAAGTACGAATGTTTAATGTATGGCCATGTACGATACAGATATTTTCGAGGAACAGATAAAACATATATTTATGTTACGTTATGGTCATATCAGAAACCCGATAGTGGCCAGGCATTATTACGAACTGTATCATCATATATAAATAGTTAATAGGCTATATAATTCCACACTACAGGGACACAGCTTTCGCTAGCCATTATGTGGAAGACTGGCCCGATGATCTATACATATTAAAACGTTGTTCGTTGTCACACTCTAATAGCCAACACGTGTTATGCACATATATTTACCTAGCTCTATATTTGTATATGCCCTTGTATTTAATTAAATATAGTTCAAAACCGATTTCAACCCAACCTGTCATGCCTGCATTGGCAATTTTAATACCGGAGTTGTAATGTTTACAACTTGATGTACTTATTGCCCTATTGATGCCACGCCGCAGGATTTGGTCAAAACCGGGACTATGTATTGGCGCAGTCATCAATAACAATTCCTGTAGATTATATAGTATACACCACTCTAAATGTGTGTCAATTAATTCCATTATTACTACTACAGTGTACACAACAGACACATCAGACACCATTAGTCTGTGCTTATTATGAGCAAGGAGACTCATTACGGTCTTCATCTCAGTTTTTGGTTCCACCGCACCTACCCTGGCCGGTCATCCCATAACCTGAGGGGGGATCACACACCACTGTAATCAAGGATAATTGCTATTTGGATCGCACAATCTGCTCCAAAAGTTAATATTGGTCATCAATACTCGTGAGACGGCTTCAGTCTGGGGAGGATTTCGACTTATCCATCGATCGGTCAAATTTGGAACATACTTACCCATGCTAATTATTTTTCGCTGACGGAAGTCACGAGAGAGCGTACATTACGTACGTGTTGATCAATGTTTACGTACAGGCACGTACGGCTCTGAGAATCATCGGTGGTGTGAGGACGTCGTGATGTGTCTTAATGCTCACAGGTGATCGTTGCAGAACCAGGGTATCCTCTCACGAAGCTCTCGTATCCACCTAGAGACCGTAACGCTCTTTTTGCCGATAGGTAATACACTGCGAAGAGAGCTTCGTGGTATCTTAGCGGATAAGAGAGCTTTCTGAAAGGATACCCACGACGCTCTTGTAGGCTACAACTATTGTGGCGGGAACCCAGTTACAACTATTGTAGCACTACAAGAGCGTTGGATTGCAATGTGTTGGTGCACGTGACTTGGACCCTGTTATATAACGCAAGCTGTTAATAGGTATATAACATTTACATCTGAGACGGACGTGTTCGACAATGACACGATGCCTGCTAGAGTGTACAGGCGTTATTAAATGATAATAATGATAATAGAGATGACGTACGATTTTGCCTTTCCTTTCAAACGATGTTTTCGTCAGCGCTATTCTCACTCAACTATTTGTTTCCATCCTAAATATATCCTACAATATTTACCCACCATATGACGTGGCTTTGCTACGCTAATTGGACAATGGTAATACCCGTTCTACACTGTGACGAACGTGCTAATAAGATGGAATACACTAGATATAATATACAAAACATACTATGCAAATCTCAGCATCGATGTCAAATCTCTGGGACATCTGTATTGTCACCACAAAGCTCGGATACCGGAAGCCTCGGTCTCAGTTTCATGATGCCTGTATACACGGAATGAATGTCTCCTGAGTATTCTACCCATAGGCTCAGAGGGTGGCAGTGTATAATGTACAGTATTAATACTATTGATTGGTATTGTAGGTATACATGAAAGGAGCAGGGTATAATTAAATGCTTTGCCTTTTCTAGAAGTCTTCATCTTCTCAACTATTTAAGGTGAATATTTTGAATATGACTATTTGGGTGAGCAAAACGATGTGGCACAAACTATCTTCCAAGCAATGCTGCAGACCTACGCGTAAGCATACCATCTCTTGAGTCTTCATTCTCAAGAGCATCTTTACTATATTCAACATACGTACATGCATCCACACGTTACGAAACTCCGGTGATCATACTACACTGAGGCGGATATATACGAAAATGGCCCCCATGTCCAATCTGACATGACCCTCTAACTATGTTTTTAGATGTGTGCCAAGGTCTTTTATTAAACCCACATATCTGCTGGGCTATCATCAACTCAGCAAGCATCCAGCACAACGTACATTTGAAATACAAATACACCCCCCCCCCCCCCCATCAATAAGTTTATAATATAGTTTACAAATCGACCTCCGATAGGTCAATACAAGACCTCTGCCGCATGGTAAGTGCTTACTCCAGACTAGCTGTAATTGTTAAGGTGTACGTCTAAATAACACGCCATCATCGCTCAAGCCTGAGGTGATATAGCATTATTCAAGGTGAAGATCAGTCGATCGCCTAAACCACATGTCGGTGTCCGGCCAGCCCTTGCCGTGTAAGGTCTCAGCACCCAGTCCGGACCCTGGGGATATCGTGTTCGATCTTTGCTCTGAAGATGTTCATCTCAATCACCTACCACGGTACGCTAATCCTTATTGGAGTATGCTCATGCCACCGTCTGTATAAGAACTCTGGTTTTATGATGTGAGTATGTATGTCATATAATGAAATGGGAACACACAAATGTACTTTACGGGTGTCTATATGGTAAGACCATTGCCAACAATGCGAGTGAGATAGTGTTTCTCTTTCTCTCTCTATCTTTCTCACTCTCTCACTCTCTCTCTCTCTCACTATCTCTCTCTTTCTCTCTCTCTCTCTCTCTCTCTCTCTCTCTCTCTTGTTCTCTCTATATTTCTCTCTATATCATTCTCTCCCCTCTCTCTATTATTTCTCCCCTCTCTCTCTATTATTTCTCTCTCCAGCCCTCTCTATCTTTCTCATTCTCTCTCACTCTGTGCATGCATGTGCTTGTGTGATTGTTCCACACATGCATCAGGCTCAGCACATGCAGAACTTTACTAAATCAGCATCCTCCATAACACCAAATAATATCTATGTGTCTATTCAGTATGGGACAACGTACGAGTAACATTCGATTCGTGTGAAATATCTGACGGGGGCTAAGGCATTCATGTTCACGAAGCGACTGTTTCTTGTACACCTTCCTACACATCCTGGACAAACAAATATACATTTGTGAAAAGTAATCTCCAGGGGTCCTATTCTCGAACTGTTCTTACGAAACAGTTCGTATACCCACACTATAAGACTCGTTAAGATTGTCGTACGATCGTATTAACGTTTTGAGAATAGGCCCCCAGGTGTACAATGAATAAAACCGCTATATTTTAGCATCGTATAGACATTGTCATTGCTACAAGGTTGTATTGAGTATATTATCTATAATACAGAACATTGTTCTAGAAATGGGCGTGCCATTATATGTTGGCATAACTAACACCAATCCACACGTATTAACAATAATTAGATGATAGTTAGTCATGTAAATAGAAAGTGCTATAATGTATTTAAGCTGTATACATCCTACATGACATTCAACTGTTGCAGGTAATATATCAGCACAAAAAAAACTACACGGCAAATTATCGTGTAGCCAATTGTGGATACTACATAGTGTGCTTTTGCCAGGAATCTGTTCCAAACGAAAGAAGTATGAACTTGTGGCTTGTATTAATATCAGGACCTTCTGTTTCTTCTCAGCTTCGATACATCTTCCGTTGTTTCAAGCGCATCCGGTCCAATCCTCAGAATGTTTTACATGCATCTGGCGTTGATAAGTAAGCTACTTTTATTTTGAAGTAGATTTACTAGATATAAATGTCAAGCTAAGATACTGACTCTGGTAACAAGGGAGAATGAGTTATTCCAGGTGTACGCAATTCGTGGACTACTCCAAGATAGCATTGGTGTGTTCATAAATGCAGACTATTTGCATACACCTGTGCTTTCTTGGTATCCCTGCATCTGCGCATCTGACATAAATCGAATACACAATGTGCGTGAAGGTATACATATGCTCTTGCTTTTAGAAACATAAAATTCCGCTGGTATAGCACACCTGCGAGACAGCACAGTGTTCCGGGTATATCTGCTCATACCTAGACTCTACGTTGAAGTATCGAATTCTACAGAAACGCAAAAAAACGTCGCTCCTCAAGAAGTTACAGAGAAAAAAACATATTGCAATTCGAGAAGAGAGATGGTTACGGAGACTGCTACGAAGATAGATGGTTACGGAGACTGCTATAAGTGTATGATGCTTCGCGGACACCTGCTATGTTTACTATACATAGTTATGAAGGTCTTTACAAGTGTTTCTCAATAGAAAGTATTCTGCAGGTGAACCAGAGTACAAACACATTCTTGGTCATGATATATCTGCAATTCTAAGATAGGCGTGGAACCCGCAATCAATCAGTATACAGTGCGAAATGATGTTGTCATGTGTGCAGTTCCTAAGAAACCAGATATGTTCATTGTGCATGGTTTTCCAATTGCGTTTACTATTAAAACTCTAGGACAACACCAACTCTAACGTAATATAACATAAGATGTAATATTACATCATAGCAAATGCACAAACATCATTGACGACATTGACAAATAAAATATATATTTAAATTAAATATATATTTTTTTAAATAATTAAGCGAAATGCTTTCTATATTATGTACATCTTGCAACAGATCTATATTGCAGTTTCTTAATGGTAATGTGTACACTGAACTCCATACATCACCGAGCATTTAATACGAGGGGAGCTCCTTGCTTGTTAATTGTCTGTAGTTACATGTATGATACATTGCGGTATTTTAACCTTGCGAATAACTTTCCCTGTCATCGAGGAATGCGCTCTGAAACATATGAATGTTGCTAGACCACCTTGTAATACTACGCTGAAAATAATAGCGATATGAGCATGTTTTAGAGTGTCCACAGTTAGGTAGTAGTAGTAGGAGGAGGAGGAGGAGGAAGAAGAAGAGGAGGAGTAGCTTGGCATGTGTGTTCCCAGGGGGTTTAGAAGGACAATGAAGGCACATTGATTCATTAAGCAAGGTTGGAATTGTCGTAATATAAATGCGCACATTATTATTGTTATTATTATTGTTTCATTATTGTTATTATTATTAGTATTAGTATTAGTAGTATTAGTAGTATTAGTAGTAGTATTAGTATTAGTAGTAGTAGTAGTAGTAGTAGTAGTAGTAGTAGCAGCAGCAGCAGCAGAAGATGCAGACGTAGTACCGGAAGTAATAAGTTCATCATGAATATATTAAACTTGTATACATCCATATCTTCTCTATGTGAATGCACACGCTTCATCTCATGAAATGGGTAAGCCATAGTAATAACATTACATAATATCATTTAAGTTCACTGAAACGTTATTAAGTTATATGAATAACGGTCCAAAATCAGTAAACCACACACATAATATCTCATGTGGTCTACGCTTCATCTTCTTCTAGTCCCCTGAGAAAATGGACACGGCAGGTCTTTACTAAAGCCACTATGTTTGATCATGCTGTATGGTTCTACGGCTACGAATTAAAAGCAGGTCACAGTAGGTCTTCATTGTTGTATTATACCACAGGTGGACACTACGCCAAGTACAAGCAATACGTTTCCGTTTCCGGTTTACAGCGACGTTGCTTGTCTGATTGTCAGTGTCTATTTCTTACGCAATTGGCCCCAGTCTAGCTGTACGCTTCCGCGGAAAACTGTTTGTAGGATATATAGACAGTGCAGGTGTTGAGCATGATCAAAAGATTTGTTTCCGTCCAAGAAGTTGCAGAGGAGAAAAAGAAATAGCAATGCTATACATCTAACTGGGAACAATTCCCTCAATTAGAGGCTTGATTTCATGAGATGTGACTGCGTCTTGGATAATGTGTCTTCCAGATTAGTCATTGCTTAGAACTGAAATGTTTTGTAATTGGCCCACAGTGGCACCATCGCACTCAGACTTTAATACAATGGTATCGGTTGCACATGTTCTACCTTAAATTGCACATAATATAAAGGTAATAACAATAACCTAATAACCGTGCTAGGACACGGAATGCAACTTGATTATTATATATTTGAGCGTGTTTGGAATGACTGTGGATGTATGTGTAATTTCTTGATTAGTACACTAGTTATACTTTACCCCTACCACCTGCTGGAGTGAACCGGATATGCCCTAAACAGCAGTGCAGTGCCTACTCCAGCATGGAGAGGGTTAAATGAAGAACTCTTCTAGCTGTATTTAGTAAAACGTTATTTTCGAGTCAGTGCATGCATACACTGGCGAGGGACTTCTGATACATTAACAGTGACGTTTGTTCAGCAATTTTAACATATGACAATTTAAAGATCGATTCTGAAATAATCACATAATCATAATGCTTGATGTAAAAGTCGATTTTGAAATATCCCCTACAAAAGGTCGATTCTGAAATATCCCCTATAACACCATGATCATAATGCTTGATGTAAAACGAGTACACCCAGCATAATTAGCGATGCCAAGTCCCAAGGTTACGAAACCTTTTGAGAACGACTTTATGCTCAAGCTCACATTTTACATGGTAATTTGCGAACACAACTTTGAGTTGAACATGACATCATACTCCGGCAAAGGAGTTTCGTAATCGCAGAACCAGATGCTCTAGACTTCTAGTACCACTAGCATAAGGGCATGACGTGTAATGTGGCTATACCAGTGCTTGACGATTCCAGCATTGGTTCTGCCAATATATATCTATATTTAATCCTGAGTCTATATGTCTTAATACATCAGCGTAGATAGCTTCATGTTTCAAATACCATACTATTAATGGAAACTATTACAAAATAACTATCCAAAATGCCATAACATCTATCGTTATTGAATCCTGAGTCCAAATGTCTTACTACATAGATAGCTTCATATTTAAAAGATGACAATAGTCTTGGAAAACATGACAACATACCTATGCAGAGGGCATATCTTACTGTTCAGAGTTGATGCTATATATGTGCACTGTAGTTTGCTTGGTCTATGCTCCTATGGTCAGTGCTCGATCCTGAGTGCTTCAGTATACAATGGCTTGTATGGCTTTGGCAAATACAGACGCTGTTAACACAATGGTACGTCACCCATATTCGTCTGTATTGGTATGAAGCCCTACAAGGCGTAGGGTCAAGTGATGCTGGACATAGAACTGATCTTGTAAACCATCTTATCCCTCTGGCCTATGGTTGGGATACATTTACAAATAATAAGGTTTATTGGAAACCGTTTCCGTTAAAATGTTTAGAGTTTATATAATACAGTACACCTACGTTCCATACAGTTGTATTATGTGCGGAGTAGCGGTTTTGAAAAAACTATTTACCATTTACTAAAGTTAACTTTTATCACTTGTGATTGCTTATTGACAAGGGTAAGTGCAAAAGTAATGCACTGTAAGCTGAGATCATTCATGATTTGTAAAAGTAATCGTATTCTTAATTAATGTGTCGGATTTAGACAGATAACAGCCTGCAGCTGGTAGAATTGTCAATGCGTGTAATACTACTGTAAATTATAGATACATAGACATGAATTGGAGAGTGTGTAATACTAAAGTATATATGTTGCGAAATATGCACCTTATTCCCATTGTTTATCAGGATCGACATGCTTAGTATAAAGACTATTGCACTATCTGCATCATCCTCGAAAACCCAAGCAATTATGACTACACTAACCTCGTCAAATAAGGTTAGTGTAGTCATAATGACATGGGTTTTCGAGGATGTATCTGCATGCGTATGCTAATCTACACTCAGAAACGCAGATACTGCTTGTTTTCCGTATTTGCAATAACGCGATGACTTGTTTAAAAGGTCCAAGGACATTTTCATAGCATCTGCTCCCATGTCAATTACAGTGGTTTGATGTCAATTTGCACAATTAGGACATACCTTTGGGATCCACTTTGCACGTGTATTATTTTGATGTATGTGACTTTCTTTTTGATAGTTATGTTCAATCATTTTGTTCATCATCCCCATTGACAGTGCGCTATGATTCACACACCCTTGGCACACTAAGACTGCACTGGATGTGTATTGCCATGTTGTATAGTGTGTTCGCTGTTTGTACTTTTATTATCCACGGTATGTCCAGTATGAGACCATAGGGATCTCGTAACTGCCCAACCGCCACAAGAGATCACTACGAGAGTGCGTACATATGGTCTCGTAGTAGATCTATACGAGAAGTTCGAAAAACGTTGCCAAGGTACGGATGTCATTTGCTGTGTTTGACTGAAAGGTTGCATACATGTATTTTATAAAAATGTACAACCTGAAATGTAATATTTAATCAATGTAGTTATATATATATATGGTACAGACATACTTGTCGGTATTGGTATACGTACGACATGTACATTTTGTATCGATTGTATAATACACTTCTTGATAATATTTGTAAATGTCGATTCGAATAAGCAGATATAATACCTCGACAAACACTTCAGGCATGTTACCAACTATATATAAAGGAAGCTGTTTGCTCTCTACAAAAGTCAGAATGACAAAAGGACATGTACTTGAACGTTGATGTAGTTAAATATGTGGCACCGGTGTACTTTTCAGTTTTGGAATAGGTACACAACATGATCATTTTCAGCGATAACTATTCGAGTTTTGATCAACACATCTAATACTAGGACATCAACGAACTGACTTCAGGAATGCTACCAACTAAAGGGTCTACTTGTTCTTCACAAAAGCCAGAATGACAAAGGACATACACGTATACGTTGATGTCACTGCTTGAGCAGACAACTATGTTCTGGAGCAGATCCATCCCTTCTGAATCCAATTAACTGAAGAGGTCAAGTCTGGATCCAAATACCACCTAGAGAGTTCCTTCTTTCCGGCTCCCCGTCGTCCTTGTATAGTCCGCTATTGATCACCTCAGTGTAACCTACTCATCCTCAACACAGCCCAACACAGGGCGACATAAATTGACATGTGTTCGCTTCTTCTTATTCTAAGTCACAAACCTCAGATCACGACAGTGCCGCCTTCGTACAAAAAAAGCTGCGAGATGATGCCAAACATTATCTTAATTGCATCGTTAACGTAGTTTATCTTCCCAATCGACATTATAATCCCATAGGATGTCCATTAATAAAATGTCAATCAATAAATATACATCCCTTTATACGTCAGATTCAAATACCAGTAACTAAATTCAGAGAAACAGTCATACTGAAAGAAAGCGGTCAAATTCGCTTTTACATAAACCGCATTTCTTTATTTATAATCGATTCCACAGATTAGCAGTGATGTATATTAACAGACTACAGAGGAACGGTTTAAGTAATCTTGACACAAGTCAGGTAAGTGTGGGGTTGTGCGTGCCTATAACGACAGTTAATGACACAGAAGGTGAGCGTATACGTGTGTTACCACACAGGGAGAGCAGCTCACGGCTACCACCAACGCAACCATCAGAGGTGATATCAGTATTGGGGCCGACATCTGAAGACGCCTGTCTCAAGCAATGAGGCATTCATTCTAACCATGAAGACGTACGTCCATTAACTATTCAGGTAACAGGAAATTCAGCGATACACCTGAGTGAAAGCTCATCCACCTCTATTTAATCTTCTCCCCTCGCCGGCTTTATCTCAACGGATATGACTTATATCTCGCCAGTGGTCCTTCCGTTTACAGTCATTATACTCCGCACCGTGAATAACACCGTCTTTTGCCTTGGCTGCCATGCATGCATTTGTAATGGGACATCAAACGTAAACTTGAAACTCGTATTGATTGAGCGGATATAGAACATGTATGTTATAGCCGTGTCTTCTATTTCAAAGAAGCGTCTATGCATATTAATATACTTGTGTATTTGAAACCATCCAAAAATAAATCTACGACGTAATCTAAGTAATACCGATGTATTCAGTGGTAAAATTGTGTTCTCTTGAGGTGAAGGGATTCAATAACCTAGTATTGGTTGAATAATAGTTCCATCAGACGGTCTTACGCCCCATTAACGGGCCAATGGTCATTTCAACACTAGATTTGGCAGTCTTCTCTTTCCCCAGTCCTTCACTTATTCAACAACGATTACTCTATTAGAATAAATTGACATCGAAATAGGATGTCCATGCGTGTTAGTGGTATGGTGTGGCTCGCTGGCCAGAATCTTGGTATTTGTTTCAGCCAAATCGACATGCCATCGACAATCTGAATCCGGTGGTGATAATGACGATAGATTTGCCCTTATCTTAAGTTCTATATCTGGTATGAATTCCATCGGGAGGCAGGCTTGCTAAGGTAAATATAACTCTATGCTAGCCTAAATACGTCAACCATGAATAGTATTCTTCAAGTTACCATAATGTATGCAAAACATATTTAATGAACTATGTAGGCATTGCATGTACATGTGTTGTAGTGTGTATGCGCGTGCACACGCGCGTGTGTATGTCTATGTCTATGTATGCTTGCGCGTGGGGGTGTATGTGTGCGTGTGTGTGCACGAGCGTGCGTGTGTGTGCGTGTGTGTGTGTGTTAATCCAATTCAAGTATATTTACGGACATGCTTATACAATACTATTGTGCTGGCATGCAAACTAGCAAAACACACTATATAGAATAATTATAACTTCTTAAATGGACTTTTGTGGAAAGCAGGTAAACAATGATTGTCCATAAACAACTTGCTACATACTTCTCGGCTTAGCTTCGAATTCTGGTAAGCTACTATATACAGGAAACAATAGTATATGACATGTTTATTGCATACATTTGGCAACGATACTTACGTATATCAATTTCATGCATTTTAGTTTAATGTTCTCGTAGGAAAGCTGCATCTAACATTAAATCGTGTTCACATTTAAAACCTTCATTGAACAATAATTAATGCAATATTAGACGGGATTCTGTGGCATCAGTTCGCATTATCTGTTCTCAACGAACACAATAGTTGAGGAAGCGCACATTGCCTCAAGGAAGGATATAATGATTTTTAAGGATTAAACTTGATTATTCTGCGGAGTTTAGTGTTGTTCCAAACAAATGATAACCCTAGGGCCATGCACATTTCAATCAAATCTAAATATGTTGTACCGTAAATAGCATGAGTATTTTATGTCAGGTTTTAATACGTATCATATGACCGTCGGTTTATAATGTCTGCACTAATCTTGAACTTAGTCATAAACTACAGACAAGGGCAATACGTCTTCTGTGTGTCTTATTAATGATAACGTGTCATAGTTAGACGATGTTAAAGCGAATACGATCATGTTCCGTTATACAACTATTGCTATAGCGATTGTTTGACTTTTCTGACAACTTTCGATCTATATAACAAGAATTAGTGATGACATATCAAAGATAGAATCATGTGCTGGCAAACTGTCTTCACGGTGTGTTGAGTAATATGTTTACCGTCATATCAAAGTATTGATAATGTACGTATACGGTTTAAGTACACAACAGTAATATACATGGCATATGTATTTAACTGTACATGTGTCTAGACTGCAAGAATACTGATACTGACATTTGCGCTCTAACAATAAAAATAAAATCAGAAAACTAATATTCAGATAGTTATTGTATATTTATGTTGATTGTTTTACTATAGAGCCAGATTATATTAAATGTAATCGTTAAATAATGGCTTTGCTTAAATGTCAATGTACACAGCAACACTAGTTGGTTGTCATGTAGTTGGTTGTCCTGTAGTTGGTTGTCCTATAGTTGGTTGTCCTGTAGTTGGTTGTCCTATAGTTGGTTGTCCTGTAGTTGGTTGTCCTGTAGTTGGTTGTCCTGTAGTTGGTTGTCCTTGTCCTGTAGTTGGTTGTCCTGTAGTTGGTTGTCCTGTAATTGGTTGTCCTGTAGTTGGTTGTCCTGTTTAATAATCCTAACAGGATCAGACAGAATCCTTGGAGGACACTTTCACCTCGGGTGTCCTGTCCCGGATGGCTAACAAGACATCTAACTATGTTGTAGTGCTATACCGCGATATACTGATGCTATACCGCGATATACTGCGATATACTGATGCTATTCCGCGATATACTGCGATATACTGATGCTATGATATATAAACTATGTACAGGTACTTACTCTTCCAAATAATAATTCCATTCACTGTATTCTCTGACGTCTATGGGTTTCACGATCGAAGACCGCCTAAGGACAGGTTACTCTAAGCACATACGATTACCCATGTTTTTCGTTTTGTTCTTCTTTCTGGGCTTCCAATGAACGGCAAAACCTTACCAATTCCTTGATAGAGTAACTATTACTTCTGTTAACACAACTAGGTGTTAATTTACAGGAGCACTTGAACTAATAAGAAGCATCCGCCGCGTCCAGCCTTGGACGTCGCGACGAACGTAACCCTGTGACATGCAGTCAATATAATTACCTTGGTCTGCTCATATGAGGAAACAAGCCCGTGATTACCTGTCAAGCACAATCAGTGATAGAGGTCTCACTTGTTTCTGCCGTCAAAAATCGTCAGAATAAAGGAAGCGGAGCCAGTGACCACGATAATGATCGAGGAGGGGATGTCGAAAATGGAGACGTAGGGAGAAGGGGAGGTAACGATTCGTGTTACTGGAGTAGTAGTGTTCACTGTAGTGGGAGGAGTGTGCGCACTGTATGACCAGTTTGTGGACCATGCAGTTGGTGGACACCAAGTACGTATGTGGACATGGCCACAGAGACAGAGAGACAGACAGAGAGAGAGAGAGGGAGAGAGAGAGAGAGAGACACACACAGATAGACAGAGAGAGATACAGAGGCAGAGAGACAGACAGAGAGACAGACAGAGAGACAGACAGAGAGACAGACAGAGAGACAGACAGAGAGACAGACATAGAGATAGATAGAGAGAGAGAGAGAGAGAGAGAGAGACACACACACACACACGCAGAGACAGAGACAGAGAGACAGACATATTATGTTATAGAAATGTATATGATGTACATTTTCAGGAGCGGGTTTGTTCCTAAGTTGGCATAACTTGTACCCAATCCCTTTCTATTGTGAATAAAATATGTTTAAACTATAAAAAAAAAACAGACAGAGAGAGAGAGAGAGCGAGAGAGAGCGAGAGCGAGAGCGAGAGCGGACTCAATGTTCGCAGAAGCTGTCTTTCTGGTACGAACATGATAGGATGCCTTATCTGTACCGTGGGGATAGTAAGTTATGAAGAGATGAAGACATACTTAGAGAATTGTAGATATAAATATGTGGCGTAAGCCTATATTCACGACCATACGGTTGTACAAACTGAATACATGTACAGTGTTATATTAACCGGTATCCCGTTTCTTTGGAGAAAATGGCATCCGAATAGGCAAGGTGATAGACAGTCTCAACTTATTGAATTCCCATATCAAATAAAGAAAATGCATATTTTTTTTCATATATATCATTGCCTTTAAGTTTCTTGTAGTAAAACGTGTTGTTTTTTTCACTGTTCAATGTATTACATTACACAAAATTATTGGTCCTGTTTCGAATCCTCTTGGAATCGATTCAATGACATGGGTCAAATTATTCTTGTAAAAAAGACCGACGCAAATTCAATCCACTTTTATATAAAGCCGAATTAGTTTCTATCATGCATACTGGATATCATCTCCCTTCCCAACTGTACACGTGCACGCTTCATAATTACATTACGCCAACCCGTAGCGTAAGTCCTTCAGAACTTTACACTGCATCCACGCCTATATAGAATATCCCCTTAACAAGCTAAGTGACTTGATTTATCTTCATTACATTTCTACTAAAGCGGTGAATTCGTCGAAGAGTCATTTTGTCCCATCTACGGACAGCTAGCTAAACCAATTCTTACAGTTGAGATGATGGCGCAAAGCTCTGAAGGAAGTAACGTTATCTGTATGCCTTTGGTGTACTTCCGTTATCATGAATTATTCACATCGATGACATTTTATCTGATGTTTAGTGCTCCATTATGACACTTATTTAATGCGATTATGCTATACGCAATGTGCATGTCTTAATAAGTATCAGACTACCTTTAGGCGGTATGGTACAGGTTATAACCTATCCTGTGGCATCCTGTATAACGATTCGCTGATGCCGTGTGCCCAGGCATTGTGATGCAACATACAGCACATAGTCTCTATAACTTACATGTCGCACATGTAAATATATATAATATATATATATATATATATATATATGTACCAACTAAATGATACAGTATTAATACTATTAACACGAAATGTGTGTACCTGTAAAATAAAACTGAATAACAAACTAAATAACTTTTTTTTTTTAAACTAATATTATGTTGTTTTTAATAAAGTACTGAATACTTTTTTTAGGAAACTCGGTATAGATATATTAACATTTCTTATGATAATTAGATATTTACTATTGGAACCGAGCATATGTAGTGCAGAACTATCATGTTTATACTCATAACAAGGTATTAACGTGTTCATCAAACCACATCATGAAGTATGTCCGTGTAAGGTATCCCTCAAGTGTTGGCCCTACATCTCATTCTGCGAACACTGTATGCAACCACAAATGTACTCAGTACATTATCGGGTGTGTGCTACGACCATGTCGGAACTGGTGCAGTGATGGGGTTATATAATA
Organism: Lepetodrilus fucensis; assembly: GCA_032361325.1. Classification (NCBI taxonomy): domain Eukaryota; kingdom Metazoa; phylum Mollusca; class Gastropoda; order Lepetellida; family Lepetodrilidae; genus Lepetodrilus; species Lepetodrilus fucensis. The sequence continues at coordinate 9,942 of JAUTBV010127492.1, read as the reverse complement.
CATATTGATCAATAATAAGCACGTGTTGCAGTATTGTATATACACACGACATGGGTTATGTGAGCACGTCCATGTTCTCATATGTATAACAAAATCACAACTTTGGCAATATCTAGTATGGTAGCGCAATGGTTGAACAGAGAACTTGCCAGTCAAAGTTCCCGGGTTCAAATCTCTTCCCGGGGAACCGGACTCAATGTTCGCAGAAGCTGTCTTTCTGGAACGAACATGATAGGATGCCTTAGCTGTACCGTGGGGATGCAGTTATCATCATTGGTCTGTCAGTACCAGTCGGTGCTCGCAGGTTTACTGCAACTGTCAGCGCAATGGATGTTGTTGATTTGTCTTCCTACCTAAACTGTCAAGCCGTGATTTAAGTTTAGTAATCTGGAAATCGAAATATAAACCACAATTTAAAGATAATAATAAATTATATAGATAATCAGTAAAGGTGCGATCAGATCTAATGTTGGGACCGGAGTGGTCCCCGCCGCGTTTTCTGCGCACAAATCACTTCTTATGAAACTGGCCACACCTAAACCGTGATATAAACCGGTTTCCCGGACGGGTTAAGTGTGGACAGTTCGTACACTTTCATAAGAAGTGGTATGTGTGCGGAAAACGCAGCGGCGACCGCTCCGGTTCACGCGTTAGGTGTGCATGCACATTTAAACGGCACATATTCACATTAGAGAAACGCTAGATTGCATGCATTCCTCGATGGCAAGTGTTGAGACAGCGGTTGACTTCGATTCATCACTGGACTGGTGACATTCCCACTGTAATGGAACACCTCGTATTTCACCGGAGAGAGGTCAGACTTATATTGGACCAGGTTTAGCTCTAAAATGCGAGTTTAACCTTAAACGGTATTATGGAAACCAGTTTACTGGAAGCTGAGTCTGGACCTGGTTTTAGTATGCCTGCTTTCTATAATACAGTTTTTGCTAAGCCTAGAGTCTGGGTTTACGTAATCCAAGACTAACCTAAATCCAGGTATACACTAAATTGCGTTCGATAATATTGGCCATACTCTCCATTTCGGCAGTAGTAAACCCTCGAGGGAGAGCTGCAATCCGTCGAACGGAATCACTGGTAAATTACTTACATATTCGTCTTTGTGCATGTTATCAATATTGTCTGGGTGAGAAAAAGTTGTCATTAAAATAATTGACTCAAATTTCTTTTTTCACATATTAATTTACTCGGTGTTCACTGGATGCAACATGGATGTACCATGACCCGACTCTCGCACCAGTGTGAAGAATCGAATAAACCCTTTGATGTGGTACGATAGTGATTGGATGCCATACATATTTCAAAATTCAAATGTCAGCTAAGATTAACCTAAATTGTAAATGACGTATTTTCCCAGAGAGTGTTAGCAGTATAATCGCTGAATGCATTACACGAAGACCGTTATGACACAAAGTCATTGAATGTCGTTGATCTGACAGCATTTGGGTGCAATCTGTCTTGCGTCTTGTTAAATGCATCAAGTGCAAAGTAAGAATGTCAAACTCTGGCATTTGGTGTGTTATGATTCGATCTTCATGACAGAGAGGGCTATCCCTATATATATATATATATATATATATATATACACATGACGATTACATGGTACTATAGGGCTTCAGCTCAGTATACTCCCTTCCTTCCCAAACACACACACACACACACACACACACACACACACACACACACACACATACAACAGTAATGCGATAAGAGTGATGACTACCCCACCTGGCCACGAGATTACGATTTCATACTCAACTCAGAACTGTGTTAATAAAACATCATGCATATGTTGATTCTGAGCATGACATCTTACTCAGAAAGTTTCGTAATCTCGGGGCCTGGTGTGCGTTGACAGTGTGTTTAATATCCGCCCTCATTCCCGGAGTTCTAATTCAGTCATTATTGAAGGTCAATACGTCACTGTGACACATGTGCATTGACGGCAATGGTGTATCAAATCAGCCGTACTTGCACTAAACGCAATTGTCAATCGGATGATACACGTTGCTGTAGTGTATATATATGACATGTGAGGGATAGCAACACACTGCAAGACCATTAGACCCGAGCCATGATCAAGCACTATAGTAACTTCCTCTACACATACCGTGCCCTTAACAGCCAACTTCCTCTACACATACCGTGCCCTTAACAGCCAACTTCCTCTACACACACCGTGCCTTTAACAGCCAACTTCCTCTACACATACCGTGTCCTTAACAGCTAACTTCCTCTACACATACCGTGCCCTTAACAGCCAACTTTCTCTACACAAACCGTGTCATTAACAGCCAACTTTCTATACACATACCGTGCCCTTAACAGCCAACTTTATCAACACATACCGTGCCCTTAACAGCTAACTTCCTCTACACAAAACGTGTCCTTAACAGCCAACTTCCTCTACACAAAACGTGTCCTTAACAGCTAACTTCCTCTACACATACCGTGCCCTTAACAGCCAACTTTCTCTACACATACCGTGCCCTTAACAGCTAACTTCCTCTACACAAAACGTGTCCTTAACAGCCAACTTTATCTACACATACCGTGCCCTTAACAGCCAACCTCCTCTACACATACCGTGCCTTTAACAGCCAACTTCCTCTACACATACCATGCCCTTAACAGCCAACCTCCTCTACACATACCATGCCCTTAACAACCAACTTTCTCTACACATACCGTGTCCTTAACAGCCAACTTCCTCTACACATACCGTGCCCTTAACAGCCAACCTCCTCTACACATACCGTGTCCTTAACAGCTAACTTCCTCTACACATACCATGTCCTTAACAGCCAACTTCCTCTACACATACCGTGCCCTTAACAGCCAACTTCCTCTACACATACCGTGCCCTTAACAGCAAACTTCCTCATTTAACAACCATCAGAGATATAACACATTCCAACATGCCTGGATTCGTCATTGAAACAGTGCTATTGTAATCCCATGGTTTTATTGCGGTTAACGTGTGTTTTTGCGAGGTTGGATAATACTTACCAAGCATGACCGTCATGCATAATGTATTAGCCGTATGCGGAAGCGTGTTAATAGTTGCGGCAGATATTCTACCTCTATGCAGGTATTTTCTCGTGGAAGTCGTCGTGATACGCCGACGATGTACGTACTGGCAGTTTCCTGGAGATGTGTGTTGTATTAGTATCGCATAGTACGTAAATACTGGCCTGTGTGATATATGGTTAATAATATGCAGCATTCTGTGTGGGAAAAAAATGCAACTTCTCAATTGTAATATACGTGTCAAGGCACTACAACTGTAACTCAGTTGTGTTCTGGAAAACAGTTGCATACTCAAGTTTAATATTTCAGCATCCTTGATAGTTCTTTGTATACAACAATGCTGTCCACATCGTGTGCTTGTTTACAGCTGTTTACTGTTTGAGAATAAGGTGCTATAAAAATAAAATGTTAGTATGACAATTGTAACTCAAAGTAATATTTTAGAAATGCTTTATTTCTTACGTAGATCTAACACTATTTGAGTTCATACATGTATTGTAAAGCCCGCAACATTAGTTTAAGTAAGTATCAAACATATTGTAGGTATTGTTTAAACAGAAAAGTGAGCCATCCATATTGGCATTAATGCATCGCATAAAGTCTACACTATGGACATTATTTAAAACGTTACTTTACAGTTATGCGATTCTGCACATGATCTTCAGACTGAATTGGTAGAAGTTAATATATAGGAATCTATTCATCGTCGCTTAACTTAATACTATATGTGTACATTTATCAGAGCAAAACATTATAATGTTTCAACAGCTGGGAACTAGGTATGTTGATATAATTTAGATATATTATCAGCTAAACATTATTTTATTCCCATAGAAAAATATCACTAGCCATATTGCCATATAGTTATCACAGCCTGCGTGTGATCATGATACGCATACGGCATTCCGTAGTAATATCAAACAATATAGATTCCATAAAGATATCGAATATTTATGTTATAATCTTTGTGATAATATGCATTGTTCGTTGTTTTGAGTTGAGTTTGTTGTATTATTAATTTTATATTTTCGCTTAGATGTGTGTGAGATTGTAGGATATATTTATATAAATTGCAATACAAACGTGTTAATATATTCTGTTTCTTCCTTGAGTTAGTTATAGTACTAAACAGGTTGTACACGGCCGTGTGAACGCCCTTAATATTGAATTTCACATTTCTGCCAGTTAAATACACCTTATCAGCAATAACTCATATTGTGAAATTACCATCCATTGCAAATAAGTTACAATGATCGTTCATGCTTGTATGCAATTATCGTGATACTCATTTCCTATGCATGCACTTGCCAATAATTCAGTTTGAAGCGACTTTTTAAAGAACTTTAATCTGGTTTAGTCCATCAGCTCGGAGAGCGTAAAATAAAATTGAATACAAAAAATAACAATCAACGTTTGCTAGACTCTGTTCGTGGATAACCCGGCAGGGAGTGCACACATATGAAGACATGCGTCTTGTCTGTACGTTGTGAGAGCGACCTCATTTCTTATTAATGGCTGCAAATAATGTGTCTGCTGTTAAATTATTGAAATGTCAATCTAAACGCCCACTTGACTGATGTACTAATGTCCATAGCATTCATAACGCGTCATCTGCAATCCACTGGATTGTAAATCAGACCCAGAGATTACGAAACTGTCTGAGTACGATTTCATGCTCAAGCTCAAAATGTACATGACGTTTTATAAACAAAACTCTGAGTTGAGCATGGAATAACTGCCCGAATAGTATTGAAGATGAAGAGCATGTACTTTTACACTGACCACTTTATAGAGATATCCGTGATGAGCTTTTTAATGTTTGCAATATAAAATGTTCAAATTTCCCAGCAATACCATGTGATAAAATATTTACCTTTTTAATGTCTAATCCCGATGTCTCCCTTACAGTTGCCAAATCCGGCCATTTTATTCTAGTCAAACGTCAACATAGTTTATACAAATAATGTGTATACTGTATATATTTTAGTGTATTTTACATTCCGTGTTATAAATATGTTTAAACAGCATTTTTACACCGTCTTTTTAGTCTCTCATAAATCGCTGAGCGATTTGTTGTAATGTGTATATCATATTGTATTTTTATAATGTATATCTATATGTATTTATATGCACATACAAGTGAGACTTTAATAAATATATATGTCTGTCTGAAATCGTACTCTGAAAATTATCGTAACATCGGGGCCAGATTATATCACGTGAATCCACGTGTATATGCTTACCATCTGTACTGGTTACGGGCCTATTATCGCCTGAAATATGAACGTTTTCCTGGATATATTTCTTAATATGTACATAAACTTAAGTATACTTACTATGACACAAGTATAGCTATAGTGTGACCTTATGGTATATTCAAAGTTATCTGCGCCACTTCGGTTATAGCACGAGCGACGGCAGAAAATGGTGAAAATAGGCCTTTTTATACCACTGGCAGGAACTATTATCGCCCCCATAAAACAGGACAGGGTGCATAATTTTCTGGTGAAATCATTTCATTTTAAATTGGTATTTACTATTAAATCAAAGTTAGGTGCACATTATTTCTCTATGACGTCACAAAAACACGTCGAAACTCTCTGGTATTTTCAATACTTCAAAATTAAGTCTCCAATATTTTTACACGTGACATTGCTCAGATTATAATGTTCCGATTATAGTGTAGAAACAATCGCCAAAACGCAACTCAATTATGTGTGTCCTACAAGTTGGAGGTCAGAGTTCAAACATGTCAGAGTTCAAAGTTCAATCATGCTGGTGGAAAGAAATACACTACAAAACACCATTCATATTATTTATTACGATGATTCAGTCAGAATGAGAATGACATCTCTGCCCCATCTTTTAACACCAGTTTCAACTGGCGGTCTGATGGGTGAAGCTGACAACGATGACTGCTTGCTTTGTACAATGCTGTCTACTGGTTCATCAAACTTTTCGATGTCTGCTCTAAATATTATTTATAGGAATTAAAGGCATAATATCACATATTTATGGTGCATTCACTTGACATACATAAAAACATGTTTGTACTTCCGCTGTGTGGTTGACAAATTTCCAATGCAGATAGACTGCCTCTTTATATATCATTCAAAGGGGACGTAACTTTAATGTTTGCTCGCATTCCTTCTTAGAACAATGATGCATCAACGACAAGATGAATAGCGGAACGTTCCCTTATTTAACATAAAATATCATTTGTTTTCTAACTGTATGGCTGTACATTTGTATTGAATAGCAAGCTCTATTTTGGTTAAAATACAGATGGTGTAATAAGTTAACCTAAATTATACAAAAACAACGGGAAATGTGTAAAACACACGTACTTTGTAGCTGCGAATAGCTTACCGCGCGCACTAACAGACCGTAATACAGTGTATTTGTAAAATAATAATTTAATAGCGGTATTTAATGTTGTTCTTTCTCGCCACTCATATATATATATTGCTATAAGAAATAGTTTTCATGGAAGTCTATAATCGCGTTAATCAACACATTTTATCGGAACTACGTGTGATTGTCACATCTGGGGTAATAAATAGGATATTACACGATGTTCTATTTAATATCAACTATATGTCCCTCGTGAAATAATTTCATTTGCACTTGCTAAAGCTCGTGCAATAAAATTATTCCACTCGGGACATAAAGTTGATATTAAATAGAACATCGTGTAATGTCCTCTATAAACCAACGACTATTCTACATAATAATTCCTATATATTAATTTTCAGAACGTACATTAATACTGTAAAATTCTAGTGAATCCTAATTAAAAGAAATGTGAGTCCATCCAAATAATAATTAAGGGTATAACTAAAACTTTAGGTTCCACAGAGATTTGAACTCGGATCGCTGGATTCAGAGTCCAAAGTGCTAACCATTACACCATAGAACCGGTTACATCATATATCAAAACTACCCGGTACAAGTATGGATATACTAGTATTGTTTAGTGTTTGAACACTATAACCGGGTCAGTCAAGCTGTTACCTAGATTCTACTATCTGGTATACACTATACTATGTGCTAGGTTACTGTGATCTTGTTTTCATTCTGTTAACGTCTATGATAGTGTTTAAGTGTAAAAACTGAAAGAACTGGTCCAGAATTTGGTCGTATGGTAACCATTTGCCATGCTCAGTAACCATGAACACTCTATCGCCACGCGCTTCCGTTTGTAAAGTGTGTCGTGCCGAGGGTGCGCAATTATTAAGCGAACATTTCCTTCTTTCTGTTTTCATCACCCACGGTATGGTAATTTTGGAGTAGTTCTTAGCTACAACTCCAAAGTACATTCACTTGACATAGGCCTACATAAAATCATGCTTACAAGTCCTACTTAAAAAACCTTTCCACCGCTGTATGGTAGACAACATTCCACCGCAACCCCCCGATAGACAACCTGAATATGGTCGTATTTTGTATTATTTCAGTATACACAATGTATATAAAATATTACAGGTAGGGGGCCTACTTCCAAAAACCTTTCCACCGCTAGCCTATATGGTAGACACAATTCTACCGTATTCTCGAAAATATTTGGATAATGCATAAAAACAGTTGAAATGCATCAACAGACGATTGATTTATAATAATTAGCTAAATATTAGAGATGTCAAGTCTGTATCCCTGCATTATTAATTATCTTCCAAAGATAATTCGCAAAGTAGTTGTGTTGTCGGAACTTTTAATGTAGCGTGCGGACATTGCTGATTAGACCGGAAGTTTAACACCACACTTCACTTTAGAGCTGGAACTTCAAACGTCCTCAAGATATCAAATTAATTGTTCATTGTAATTAATCCATTGATGACTATTTTTCAACACATTTTCGTTCAGGAATGTCATCAGAAATAACATTTTAGGGAACACATTTATTAAACTATTACAACACGTGTTAATATTTAGAAATGCTTTTACTGTTAAAATGTTAACACTGCGATGGTGTAAAATGAGGATCGACATGGTCACGCATTACGTGCTTCTGATCGAGACCGAGGTCGAGACTTTACGAAACAGGAAGTAATAATTTCACGCTCCAAATATAGGACAAAGTAGATAATAGCAATCATGGTACATGACCGGTATTATTTCAAATGATGCTAAATGTCCGTATCTACCAGTATACATTATCTTATAAAACATATTAGTAATTATCTAAAACGTATTAAATGCATAATATCACGGTTGATTGACCTATATAATGGACACACGAATTTCGATCTGAGACTAATTATACAGGATTTGTTCACCCACAAATATTCATTTACTGGTGTACTTATTCCCCAGCACTCGATAGTTATAAGGGAACGTTCCGCTATTTATCTTGTCTTTGATGCATCACTATTCTAAGAAGGAATTCGAGCATACATTAGAGTTATTTCCCGTTTGAATGATGTATTTAGAAGCAGTCTATCGGGGAGGGGGTTGCATTGGAGATGTGTCAACCACACAGCGGTGGAAAGCTTTTTGGATGTACAAACATGATTTTATGTAGGCCTATGTCAAGTGCATGTACTTTGCAGTTATAGCTAAGAACTAGTCCAAAACAACCATAAATAAATTAAATATCTGTTATATTATGCCTTTAATGGGTTTAGACAGGACAGTTAGTGAGTTAAAGACGACCAAGCGCATACCTGGAGATAATGGATAACGTTTCCTAGTTCCACGCTGTACAACAGGGTTGCTCTGATGTTTGAAGACTGTGTATATTTTGTTAACGTCGCCCAGAAACTGTTTCCGGTCAGACCCATCAGCAGTATCACTGGAATCATGACGATGGAAACCATCTTGACCAGCTGCTTCCGTTTCCCGCTGATCGTGATGGGGTTTCCTGTCGGACAAAACGCAAAAGTTAATTAACTTAATTAAAGGCATACAAATCACAGTTTGTTGACATATTTCATGGCCAAACGTATTTTACCTGACTGTATAGCCTACATGCTTTGTCTACAAAGGCAACAAGCTACATTTTCCGTATGCTTCAATGGTTGTCCATGTATTCATATTTCATGAGTCGTCTGGTTGTAGAAGCACGAAATATGTTATTAAAGTATTATCCAAAATAAATTCTAAAAAATCCAATTAATTAAATATGTGAACGTACTTTTTAAAGCCACACTCACTACTAAATCATTTCCATATAAACAACATATAATAATAAACATAAATAAATCAATTAACAATTAAAAAAATGTATTTAAAAAGCGATATTCCCTGAATGCAAACTATATATAGGCCTAAATTTGTAAGGGGAAATAACTTATGTTAAACTACCTCTACATAACTGTTCCCATTTGTTCCGTGGCGGGTTCGTAGCCAGCATGTCTCTGATGGCGGTGTCCAGCTGTGACGGGGTCAAGGACTCCGTGTTGGACTGCATGGACACTTGACTGCGCCGTCCTGGGCCGACCTTGCCACGTCTCTTCATCAGCCACGACATCGTGATACTTCATCCAGACGCTAAGCATAGCAGTAGTATTGTTATCAGCATCATCATGATCATTGTCGTCGTCGTCGTTGTTGTTGTTGTTGTTATTATTATTATTATTATTATTATTATTATTATTATTATATTCTTATTATTATGATCATTCCTATTATTATTATTATTATTATTATTATTATTAGTTATTATCATCATCATCATCATCATTATTATTAGTATTATTATTATTATGTCGTCATCATCATCATCATTACATCGTTATTATTATTGTTATTATATCATCGTCGTCGTCATAATAATAATAATAATAATAATAATACAATTCTTATTATAATTGTGACCATTATTATTATTATTAGTAGTAGTAGTAGTAGTAGTAGTACTAGTAGTAGTAGTAGTAGTAGTAGTAGTAGTAGTAG
>JAUTBV010127481.1:0-12462 GCA_032361325.1 Lepetodrilus fucensis | reverse complement strand
TTCGTGGCTCAATCTTATGTACGTTCGACTGCTGTACGACTAGTTCCAATACATTGGTAGAGTATTACCTATAGCTTAAATCAAGCAATAAAAGACCTACCTTTGATTTATAGATATAGAGTAGTAATTAAAACGAGAAAAGTGATGACTGAAATAATAATTGTATTGTTGATATCACGTTTCAGTTGTAGATAAGATGTTTTTTCTTATAAAATCGATGACCAAATAGTTGTTGGAAAGAGCTATGAGTTTAGGACGTACATGTAGGGGTTTTTTTTAAAGAAAAATGTCTTGGGCTGTTTTTAGTGGATTTTATTTGGCGATGGACATGTCTACGTCGACAGAATTCCAACTGAAACCTCATTTAACGTCATTGCTTTCGTTAGTGTACCAACACAGCGAAATGTTGGATGTCCATTTGAAAACATGTCTGCTACGTCAACTAATTGTTTATTTGTGTAGATTTGAATGTTATCTCGACTGATTCACCTTGAAGAAACGAACGTTTGCTTTGGCACAGGTTTCTAATTAAATGTATGTCTTTGCTATCCCTTTGGGATTCCCAGCAGTTTCTCTGTTGAACAATTACAAGAGACTTCCAAGAAACTTTAATTTGCTGTTTCACATTCATGTTTGTACTAATAGCTTTTCTTACTGATATTGAATGTTGAGTCTTCTGTCTTGTTAATCCAAATTTGAAAGCAGTTGTGGTATTATTCATTTCACAATTCTAATAGTTTACATTGCAGACATCTACAACAGTTTAAAGGTCATGTCAAAGCACATAGGCTAGAAATTCAAATAAACGAACATGTTAATCCATTATCTGATGATACTCTGCCAAGTCATCCGTTGATAAATTGTTACCAATTCCAGTTAGTTGAGGTATTTTGATATCAAGAAGATTGAATAGGTCAATACCATTAGCGTTCTTCGTGTAACAGATACATACATGTATGCTCTGCTGGTATTTGTTGACATCAATATATCCACGGAGGCTACCTTTCAGAGAATGTCATCAAAGGATTGTTATGCATGGTCCGTTAATAGTACGAGTCGGTGCTTGGAGATTTACTGCATCACTGAGAGCCTTTGGTATAGCAGGACCTGTACTAGCTCGAGATTCTGCTAGCCTCCCCATCTGCTTATACTCGAATGAAAAATTAAAAAGTGGTATGAGCGAAATAATCTTGACGCTACCCTCTCCGCTTCTCTCTCCGCCGCCCGCCCTCTCTCTCTCCCCTTCTCTAACACCTCCACACCTCCACACACACACACACACACACATACACACATACACACACATACACACACAGGCGCACACATTACGCGCGCACACATACACATACACATACGCACACACACACACACAAACGCATTTTTCGGGCATTACAACTCTATTGTATTTAAAGATAGCAACAAAAACCTAAATGTGTGGCCAACTGTATACGCACGAGATCTTAATCAATCTTTCATTAGTTTTATTAATACCATACTTGATAGAATCGAACTACACAATAATAGAATCGAACTACACAGTATGTATGTAGCCTACAGCTGCTGACGTCACGTAGTTTCTGCTGGATTACGTACAGGCACTGCTGTTCATCAGCTGTTCATGGCATCTCCGGTTGCCTCTAGCATAAAGAGGGTTAAATTCAGCCATTCACCTCCAGTCTGTCCTTTCTCAGAATGGAATTATCATTCCTTCGGGAAAATAATATAAAACTCACTTTTAACAAAGACGTTATTGTAAATCTTTATGTAATGTTAAATCGTGGATCAACGGTCGCGGGAAGGTGGAAGTTGGATTTGACGTGCTTAGCAAGAACTGCTCGTCTTTTTCTCTTTTGGTATCTGTGATGTGACGTCACTATCCGCGTAGACCCACATATACAGCGAGTCGTTGGATAATATTAATTCACATTCAAATTTACACAGAAAGTGTAATGAAGACCATACAACGCGGACAGGAGTGATGTGTTGACCAAAGGATCATAACTGAATCAATATGGAAATATTGTCTTCGAAATTCTGCGCACCAGATTTCCGTCAAACATATGAGATATTTGAGTCAACAGAAGAGAATATGAATATGTGTGGACTTTAAATGAATGTATTACCAGAGCATACAGAGTCAAGGAGAAATTCAGGCACTGTGTGTTTGGCAAACCAGTCAAGTTAAACGTCTTGGTTTGTGGCACGTGTACTGTTTTCTTAACAACAATCAATGTTTGATATGGAAGACCTTGATTCTCGTTCCGGCCCTTTACAACGGTTGAAGTAATATTCCGGATTGTATTGCGTCTTGGTGAGGAGAACCTGACCAGCTTGTTAAACTCAGTTAAAATACTACAGCGATGCATGTCACATCTTAGTCAGACCTTCTCATTGTATTACTCAAACAGCAGATCCTGTACAAGAAACTGTTTAGATGTGTAGTATGTACATCAACACTAAAGCACACGTACATCGAGTAGTTTGAAATATGAATAAATTACTGAGAGTTCATAATGTTCAAAGGTAGAGCACATCTAATGTTAATAGAGCCTACATGCAGACTAATGTCTAAAGCGGATTTTTTATATAGGCCTATTATAGAAGACGGAATTATGCTTCTGATACCAAGAAACCTTCTATACCATGTGTTTTTTCTAGGTTAAAAGCTAGTATGGCTAGAATATTAGACAAAATAGACACCTAAGTTCTGGGATATAATGCATGTATTCAAATGCATTAGCACGAGGAGTTAAACATAACCTGAAGATATATTTATTAGAATATAGTGGAGTTTCACGTTCGATTGGATTCAGTTGATGTCCTGTGAAGACATCTATTTGGACAATACATATTGCGCTTACCATATATTAATAGGCCTTAATACAATTCCTTGAACACCTAATAAACTACGGTACTAGTCTACAAGGTACAAATAGACATTCCTCGTGACAGCTTCCTAAATTAGAATCTATACAGTGTATGTTGTCAGCTGGTTGTAGACAAGCATGTCGGGATGAGGCTGTTTTAACTCTTGCCAATACAAACAATCATTGTATAACCGAGACAATACGACTTTCTAAAATTCAATACTTTGTTTAATTTTCTACTGACGATTTCGACTGAAATTACCTCGACCCGATTTACAATCAAAGTGCATGTTGTTCTACGACCTCTTTGCTATTACAAGTATTTGAGAATGCAATAATTGACATAATTTGAAGCATGAAGGAACTTGGCTCGTGTATATATAATTGACTTCCGCCTTTTCAAACTGTTGACGCCCAGATCTTTTTTAATACCCAGTTTAAAATTTTAACTTTAGATGGCAGGAACTCGAATTTACTGCCATGCAATAAATGTGTTTTTTAGGATTATTTCTTAATCGAGGGGGTGCATGCCCCTTTGTATTATAATCGACGGTTCGTGTCTTCAATCAAGTCATGTCGTTCCTTGTGTTATCTTGGGCATTTCCCCAGCTACGCCCTTGACGTAACATTCGCTGAACTTAGAAACTCTACATGAAATGTATTACCAGCATTATGAAATGCCTAACGTTCCCGTATGCATAATCTGTTCATACTTTAAAGTCAGAATTCTAAAAGGAAATACTGTTTTCCGCGAAACCTTACAAGATCAAATGATTATTCTAATATATGTGTACTGCAGGTATTATACCATCCTCGAAGCACAAGTCATTAATATAACCTCCGTCAAAGGTTTAGTGTAGTTATAATGACCGGGGTTTCGAGGATGGTATTATAGATTTTCTCCACTACGGTCTATAAGATTCCATGATTTAATCATGTTAATGGACGGTTCAGATGTACGGAAACAGGACCACGTTTAGGTTTCTCCAAGACATTGGAGACAGAATTTACTCACAAACTATTGAACGATGACAATATCCATGACGATATATGCACTAGTGAGGTAAGCCTTCATTACAACAGTTTACTTATAAACTAGTCCTTGTCAAAGACATTTCGTGGCAATTATTTCGATTTTTAATTAGTTTTACCATTTTATGAAAAATTGTCAACAATAATTTAAAATCGATACGTTTTTGACAAGGACTACTTATAAACACCACGTTTGAAGTCTGTATGATATTTATATTAATACGTATTCCCAGTCGCTATTTAGTATTTACTATTTATAAAAAGAAATGTGAGAATAGTGTTTAGCATTGAAATTCCAGACGTTAATCACAAATTAATCATTTTCTGAAACAAAATAAATGATCACAATGGATAAACGCAAGTCGGTAGAATTGCATTAATTAACCATTCATAACTGGCTGCTGTTGTTAACCTGGGAGCCCACCTTGTAACTACCGTATTAGGAGTTAAACAATACACGCTATACTATTTACATTTCTGTGGAATCAGTTGGAGGTAAACATGACAGAAGAGATTACCGGTGCAAAACATATTGATTAATAAGGATGGTGACCGGAGGAATATATAGACTATATTTTCTTATTGTCCATAATATTACAATACTATTACAATACTGGAAAACATCTTCATAAAAAGTAATTAAGAAAACCACAACATTGATACAGTATATAAAACTCGGTTTTGACCACAGGCGCTTGCCACTGGATAGTAGATCGAAGCTATCAATGTTTTAACAAAGATTACAAATATATACTTTTCTATATTAAATAATATTACTTGATCTAATAACATGATAATACAATACGTAAAATAGTAAAAATAACAATACACATAATATATCAAATGTTTACAGTCGTCTTCTAAGTTCTATACCATATGCAGTGTCAAGTGCCTGTGGTTTTGACAATGTGAAATAGTCCTTGCAATTTGAAATGTAATGATTATGTTCAATATCTGTGACAAAATGCATGCAGGTAGTTCATGTATATTGTAGTGAACCTTGAAAGCTTGTTGCGTGCTTACCACTGTAAAACTGAGCACTATTACAGTCAAAGAGATCTAAATAAGTGTGGAAATCAAATTATCTTCTGAATGCCCGTGAGAATTTTAATTATCTGAAGATTTTATGTTTGCTTCACCAGTTTAAGAAAACCTGCTTTATGTTGTTCATCAGCATATGTAGTGTGTGTGTGTGTGTGTGTGTGTGTGTGTGTGCATGCGTGCATACTGTGTGTTGTTGTTCATAGCTCGATCATGACACTCAAAGCACTCCATCAATCGTTCATGTTGGCTGACAGAGAACAATATTCATATTTTTCAAAATATCAGTATTCAGTTATAAACTGCACAAAAATAAATGAGAAATGGATATGACTGACTATGTTTATTGTGGCATGATAATATCTTAAAATAAATAGAACGAGATTGTATTAAAAATATACTCTGTTAGACAGCATGCGAGACAACAATGGCCGATTGCAATACATTTATTTAACATAGTTCTCACTTACTTTCATCAATAAATAGTAAACGGTAAACAATAATTTAATAAACATATACACACAGGTGACTTATACCGTGACAACATTTAACAAGACTCACAAATAACACAATCAACATATTTAACCATTATGATAAACTTAATAAATATTTACATTTGAGATGCATTCGTGTAAGGTGCTGTGACATTGGAATTATAAAGTATAAAACAATGTATTCAGCAGTGGAGCTCTACATCACAAATATATAAATCCATGAAATAATGAAGTATAAAACAACAATTAAAATTTAAAAAAAAAACATAATTAAAAACAACAATGTATTCAGCAGTGGAGCTCTAGATTTACATCAAAAATAAATAAATCCATGAAATAAATAATAATTGAAATGAAGACAGGCGTAGCCACTATTATGCAGCCTGTGCCTGCAGATCATTTTGACCGACATTAGCATGTAATTCCAGTTGTCCCCCTTAGTAGCATGTTGGCCTGCACTGCATTTCACCCCAGACTAAATGTCTGTGAAGGACGACACAATAAACAAAATTCAACCTTTGTCATGGAATATGGACATAAGAACAGTTATGTGCGCTTCTAAAAATAACATCAAATAGTGAAGTAGTTTAATGTGTATGTGAGCTTAAACAAAGATCTACAAACATGTATAATAAATACAACATCTTCCACATATACACTACATGCCTGTATTTGACAAGAGCTATACTGGCAGTCTGCGCTAGTCAAAGTCATTTCATGGCAATTTTTAGATTGTTAATGATTTCTTTAGTCTTTAAAATTAAAATCTCTGCTTGCCTTCAGCATGGAGAGGGTTAATCCAGCAGGGAAAGGGTTAAACATGGACTACCAGTATAACCACCCTGACCTGACCCACACACTACACTGTGCTGGGGGTGCGTTCAAGCTAGAATACGTATTGCTATGTATTGCTATGTATTGCTACAGAAGCTGTTCAGCCAGCATGTGTAGCAATACGTATTAATACTTTTCACTACGGGTCTGGAGGCCGTGCGCTGTGTAGGAAAAGCAATAAGCACGAAGCCGTTCAACGAGCAATACATGTGGGGAATAGTATTGTATTGCATGTATTCTAGCTTGAACGCACCCCTGTTAATGTTGAGCAGGAATAATGCATGTGATGAAACTGTATACTGGCACATTGAACTAAAATTGTAGCAAGACTGCAAATATATGCACTGGCTAGTAGCGTGAATAGCTGGACTAAACTATTGCATAACCACACTTTTCTTCCACATCTGAAAACATATCGATATTAGTGTTGTGAAATGCAATAAATAATATCTTGATATTAACTATCAGAATGTGTTTACTTTAAACTCAAACTCTACACCACTTTGACAGCCTGCATAAATATCATACAGAAAATAATGTGAATGAAAACACTGTTACAAGTACATTATCTGTGACAGTTCTTGTTCATGTTTTTATGAAGTTAAAAACATCAACAATGAGTATAAGCCGACAACAGACAAATGGACGGATAGATGGTACAATTACTGAATCAATGAATGGATGGATGGATGGATGGATGATAGATGGATGATAGATGGATGTAGATGGATCATATATATGTGGATAGATACACAATCTCATTAAAATCAGATCTCAGCGTAACTAAGCGAGTATCATATATAATCTGTTTGAGTGTTAGTTTCAGATCTTATTTTAATGAGATACATACACAGACAGATTTTGAAACATGTATTTTAATTTCGAAAATTATTATAGGCAATTAATAGGAATATTGAGTGCTTAGTTTTATTTTCGAAAAATTAGTTTAAGATTAAAGATGAACTGATTAATCTATGGAAATATGGTAGACATAAAAAAAAAATGGCCATCATTAATATAATGACAATAACATTACCAAATATCATTACTGGAAATTTATATTAATATTTTCTTGAAAACATCACAGTGGGTGAAAGATAGTCACCAACAACGAGAACAACTGTTAAGTAAGCCAACAGTAACACAGAGATCAAAGAACTATACAAGTAACACATTATGTCTTCATATTTCCTTTCCATTCAATTATCACAATTACATCGCAACAATGACAAATAATCAACAACAATAAACACCAAGGAATTTTATCAAAATATCTGTATAAATATATACTTTTTAAACATAAATATAATGTATGAGACAGCTTCATAAAAGAAATAACAGAAATATATCTGATTCCACATTTTCCATCTACCATACCAGTATGTACATGGATATTTGAGACCTGGTTCGAGCCCCAGCATGGACATATCACAGTGGATGGTGCAGGGACACCTGCCTGGCTTGAGAATTACTTGGAAGAGGATGGATTGTAGCAGTGAACACCAATATGATGAAAACTCAGCAGGAGATATTACACATACAGTACTAAAAGTAAAACCTATTTGCATAATCACAAAATACAGAAATTAAGAAATTAAAACCTATTGATTATTTCGAAATATGGATTTTAGAAAAGAAAGTCATCCAGGTGATAATCAGTAGAAATCAAGTCTAAACTTATACCATACACCCTCATTATAACACATCTACACATCACAGAATTGGATAACCACGGGGTTAGGCGTGGATCCCATTTTTATTTTCATTATTTCAGTTTATTTTGTGTTAACATTATATTCACAATTCACTTTCGGGTATATAGAGAATCTCTACTGAGTGTCTTTTGATATCAATGTTATCCTACGAGTTGATAAAAGTAACCAAAATGCGAGGCTTTGCCGAGGATTTTTGTTACTTTTATCAACGAGTAGGATAACATTGATATCAAAACACACGAGGTTGAGATTCTATTTATCACCCAATATCAGTCTTACGTCATTTAAGAAGAATAATAGCACTTCATTTGTCAAAAGATTTTACTGGAAAGTCAATGAACAAGCTGATGGGCTTTTGCACTGTGACGTCATATCATTGTTATGACGGTGGCGACCGTCGGTGGTGATGACATCACAATGGTAGAGTCTTTGGCTACTGGGGGATAACTATGCAAATTAGTAATTCTTGACCAATCAGTGAAGTTGAGAAATGTTATCTCCGGTTGAATAACATTGTTGACCTCTTGATGTATATCTCCAGTGGGAGCCAATATTGGGTGATAAATGACCAATAGTACGACATCGTCACAAGACATTGGATAATATGCATCCGAAAAGATGTTAAACCAATCAAACACTGGAATGTATTCAATGTATTCAATGACTCAATGTCTGATTTATCTTATGACATATCATAGCTACTTTAGGTATATATGAATGTAGTATAACTCTCATATCTACAAAGAGATCACATAGTGCTTATGAAACGAGGTAGATGCATAGTTATCAGAGCAGTATAGGCTCTTAGTTGACATGAAAGCTTCGTTTAATCGTGCTATGAATCGCTGTCTATATATAATTAATTAATATTGGCGGTATGATGATGCACTACCTGCTGCCAAAATAACGGCCACTAACCAAAAATACCTACATGTATTGGTGAGGTTGCAACATAATCACGAATTTGTAGAAAGGCAATCATGATACATTTCTATTTCCTCAATACAAGCCAAGGAATCTGAATATATTATGTACGGATATATTACAATATACCGTCGTTTCAGTTAAACCCACCAATGGAACAGATGACAAAAAGCATAGACGTCATTGTTGGAAATTATTACGAATAAATACTCGGAATACAGTCTGTCCTTGCATACTGTCTGCGGTCGTCTCTCATTGAACGCCTTCTTCAATCGCGCTCTAGTATATCATTTGCACTTTCGTTTCCATTTGCACCATCAGATGTGGAGCAGGAGACGAGTCTCTAATCTGGCGTGTGCGGTCTCCAGAAGTCTCTAATCTGGCGTGTGCGGTCTCCAGAAGGCAGGCTCCAAAGTCTCATGACTACGAGATGTCCATCCCCGAGTTCAAAACGCTTTAAGAATAGCACAGTTAAGATTGGAATTATTGAAAATACGGAAAAGGTATTGACAATGAACCCTACTAATTTCGAAGATGTTATATCCAAGAATCAAAGGCGAGACACGAGCAAACGCACTTAGAGGTGATCATGTGCTCCCTTTAAGTTGAACCCAGACATAGATAATAAGACGTTTTGAAGTTTGTGTGCGTGCGTGTGCGTGTGTGTAGACACATCGGTTAGGTGTTGTTCGGACAATATATGTAAGCGATATGAATACCGAAATTCTGCTGGTAACATGGAGAATAATAGAGTACAATCTACGACACTACCTACAATTGCATGTTTGAAAAACAAATACTGTACACATTTTGGCAAGTGTCACATTCAGTTATTCCTCAAAATGACGTCCAAAATACATAATGATTTATGAAAAGAAAACTACATAATTTTGTTATATTTCAGGTTTTAGAGGCTATCTCGCTCTCTCACTTGTGGTTTAGTATCTCCCATTTCTGGTTAATATCTCTCACTTGTGGTTTATTATTATACTACAGAATTGATTCCCTAATATGAATAAGGCGGTTGTTTGGCTGAAAGAAGTTTTATATGGGGTTTGAGCGTTTTGTTCAAAGGCATGTAGCCTACTAGTTGTAGCTTAGAATATAAAATAACAATAACATATTGATAGTCAAATTCATTCCGGGATTGCAATAGATGTAATACTTTTGATAAACCGAGAATCGATATAAATAACCAATCCTTAGACATACCTCGGATTTGTAATTAAATCACAATTGCTATGACCTAAGAACACTTGTAGCATGCTGTTCTTTACAGAATATAGCAAACGAATACTTTTTACAAGTTAGGAACCTAATTATGTGTTTCATAGATTGTTATTAATAACGAATTACTCTGTTTAAGTTTGAAGATAGACCATAGTAACGATAACATCATTACACTCGTGCACATACCGTATATTATTATATTATAAACATTATGTTGAATTTATCCCGAAAGCCCAATCTCTAACACATTTTATTTAGTAAATGAAAATTATTTGGACCACATTTAGGATATTGTAAATAATGCTTTCTTTTTTTGTGTGTATATTATCGTAGTTTTAGTTATATGACAGGACACGAGCATACCCGGCATATCATGAATTCAAGTGAATGGAGTCATGTTTCATTGAAAGTACAGGTCTACTATAGGTTGGAGATCGGAGAAGGAGTCGGTGTAATCAATTTCAGAGAGATTGTTGGCAATGAGCTGTCTTTCGGTATTCAGCAAAGTGTACGTGATGTCACCATGTACCATGCTTCAGATATCGAGGTAATACAATTATGTTGATTTTTGCAATTGATAAAGTGTATCACTTACGACTCCGTATCAAACCTTCACATCTGAGTTCGATAATATCTCAATACTAAAATCCGCAGTAAATCCCCTCAAGTTAAACGTAACAATTTATTTCTGTAATCAGCGGTATTTGTAGCACTGGCACGTCCTGTCTGCGTAGTCCGAGCGTAAAGCTGATAAAAGATAATAGTGGTCTTTCTGAGCTGGCACCACGCTTGTCACACTATGGAAGCGTGTCTAGACCTGATATCAGGAATGGCATGCAGAAAGACAGCTGATGAAAGAATGAAAGTAAACGTTGTTGTAAGACATTATTGTACTATGCTCTGCTGTAGGTAACTACAGCGTATCTCTACAGCGTATCTCTACAGCGTTTCTCTACAGCGTATCTCCACTGCGTTTCTCTACAGCGTATCTCTACAGCATATCTCTACAGCGTTTCTCTACAGCATATCTCTACAGCGTTTCTCTACAGCGTATCTCTACAGCATATCTCTACAGCGTATCTCTACAGTGTATCTCTACAGCATATCTCTACAGCGTATCTCTACAGTGTATCTCTACAGCGTATCTCTACAGCGTATATCTACAGCGTATCTCTACCGCTTTTCTCTACAGCGTATCTCTACAGCGTATCTCAACCGCTTTTCTCTACAGCGTATCTCTACAGCATATCTCTACAGCGTATCTCTACAGTGTATCTCCTCGGCGTTTCTCTACAGCGTATATCTACAGCGTATCTCTACCGCTTTTCTCTACAGCGTTTCTTTACAGCGTATCTCTACAGCATATCTCTACAGCGTATCTCTACAGCGTAATCTCTACAGCGTATCTCTACAGCGTAAGGTAGCCGTTGAGGCAAGAGTTGAGTGTAGTTACACTGCTTCGTACTAGAGGGCACAGTACTTCAAACATGCACATACCAAGTATATTTACATACCCTATACTTGCGGTATTCAATCAATCAATCAATGTTATTTCGCTGTTACCATTATCAGTGGTATGCGAGATATATAATAAAAACTGTCGACTAGCAGAAACCGTAGTCGACTAGTTGGTACTAACAAGCCCCCTGTTGAAAGAAAGAAAAACAACAACATATTGCGAGTACGTACTTTTAGAATACATTAGCAATATTAGCTACCGGTGTTGTATCCAATTTAATACCCATGTTAATTACTTGCAGTATGATTGTTCCTTCAATCATCTACTATACATGCACATTTTGTAGAAAACCCACAACACGTAATACATCGTGAATACATTTTATACCAATAGCTTCGCATCTAGTTTTTATTAAGGCCTGATTTGAAAAACTAAAACAATTATATACGGATGTATTAAGTTTCTTTACTTATGAACTATAATTTAGCATGTCACCGATTAATCGATTAATAGTCGACTATCGACACCAACTAGTCGACTAGCACTTTTCAATAGTTGTCCCGGCCCTATTTTGTACGCACCTTTACTTACAAGTTACATATTATTTCCGAGTGACTTCCATGGTATTGCCGTTTTGCAGAAATTCTGTATGTTGCTTATAATCCTTATATTGCCGTACAATTCTGTATGTTGCTTATAATCCTTATATTGCTGTACAATTCTGTATGTTGCTTATAATCCTTATATTGCTGTACAATTCTGTATGTTGCTTATAATCCTTATATTGCCGTACAATTCTGTATGTTGCTTATAATCCTTATATTGCCGTACAATTCTGTATGTTGCTTATAATCCTTATATTGCCG
>JAUTBV010127459.1:0-12462 GCA_032361325.1 Lepetodrilus fucensis | reverse complement strand
AGTGATATATGTGCGAAGCGCAGAGCAACACATTTGCACTAGTTTACGTGCTGTACCCACCACTTACCAGGCCTATATAGTCTGATGATGTTTACTTGATTAGGTCCATGGTCAAATATATCATCAAAATTGTCATCAAATATTATTTCAGACATGAGGAAAAGATTTTATTTTGTATGCTACATATTAATATGTTAATTCCCCTGTCTAATATGAGGAAAGTCACCTACATGTATATTCCATAACACCAGGGTATCTACTATGAGTACGAGACCATAAGCACATTTGAAAGAACTCTTGCATGACAATAGGAGATTTATGAGAGCGCTATGATGTCATAGTAGATTATGGTTCAATGAACCTGAATTATGAAGTAACATCTTTAATGGAAATGCTGTTTTATGTATTTAGAAATCATTAGACATTAACCATTTTACATGTCGTCATAAATGCTTTAAAACCTAGAAATTCATGGGATGAATATCTAATATATTTATTTTACAGGAGATATTGTACGTATAGATAAATTCATATTTTTACCTCTTACTAGACAATCAACACTACTTGTTTAACTTTATTCTAGTATTAATAAGTACTCTTAATTCAGTGGATGTTGTATGTTGTGTATGGATACTGTTCTAGCTATTTATTGGCATGTTCTTACTCCGTTAGAAGTCATGTCATAATGACAGTTATTCATTGGTATATGGAATATCAGAATGTCCAAGTGTTAATGTATTGGTGTACCAATATCATGACATATTTTGTTGAAATACATGAACCATGAACATATCTTTCTTGACCTATATCTATGACAGTGTTTAGATGTAATCACAAAGATAAATATATTAATATATTACTGTTATTGCATCATGTGGAGAATTAGAGCATGATATCCTTGTGGTATATTTTTGTTCATTGTGCCAATTTTGTATATTTATTTGTAATCATATTTTTATTAATAATATTTATATAACAGTATCTTATTTTTTTCTATTTTTTTTTTCTATATTTTTGGGTGTGTTTTTTTACTTGGAAATCTTTCTATATTTAATATTCATTTAGTGCTAATATTATGTTCCTGACATCTAAAAGTACTAATACTTAGAAAGTACAATTTATTGTTATGGATTGTCTCCATCTTTGATCTCCTTTTAAAAGTAAAGCCCTAAAAAAATATCTCTCCAAACTTTTAAGTAATGATGTAGTCATCACCTAGGGGTGAAAGATTCCCACTGTGATTTAAAACAATAATTCACTCACTCCAAACTGTATTATGTTTAGTGCTATGTGCATGCATTCATAGGTGGATATTGTGCAATATAAATGTCCATTATTTATTATTATTATAATTACCTCTATCTAGTAAAGTATTATTTTGAAGTTGTACAGAATTTGAATGGTATAACATCGAATCTACTGGTATATATCTAACAGCCGTTCTAATTCTTATAATCAGAGTATCACAATTTTAGTCGTTAACATTTGTTATGTATTTAATGTGGGCTGCCACCGTCTACAATTGTATGCTAGTTACATACTCACTTTTCTAGTTTGATAACCATTACCTCTGCATTCATAATAATGTTTTTTCGTATTTATTTGATTTTTATTAAAAGAATTGTGTTTTTTTATTTTTTATATTATATATTATTATTTTGACTGTTTTCAGTTTTTCTAAAGCACTAATGGTTGAACTAGCTTTGAAATATCGAATTGTATAAACTATTTTCAACGTTTAATTGTTAAAAGAAAAAGAAAATGTATATAAAAGTCATAATATGAAACAGTAGATCCAAATCTATATTTTGAGCATTTACCATGTTAATGAAACGATCTATTTTAAGGTGTACCATGTGTACACTTGGAAAATCTAAGGGTTTTACAGTTGCTAAATACTGTATCTAAATGAGTTCATGCTTTTACTGTATAATAAATATGAAACATATTTGTTGTTATTATTGATATATAAATTAAGATATTAAATTTAATATTTATGTTAAAATATTCAGGACTGGACAACTTTTATTTTCCAAATGCAATGCAGTTGAAATGTACACATACTGTAAGTTAAGAAAAGCTTATGATGGTGCAACAATTCAAAAAGCAAAAAGAAAATGACTCAAATTTTAAGTTGCAAAAGAAATTTATAAAACTTAAACGTTGCCATATCGTAGATTTTGACTGAATAACTGTTTCTATGTTTGTTGTATTCAACTTATAATTTGCATTTAGTAACTAAAAGTTGTCCAGTCTTGAACATTTTAACAGAAAGATTACAAACTTCAGAAATTGAGAATAATTTGCCTGTTTTTCAGTTAAGTATACTCGTCCGTGGGAAAGTTCCCTTCATGCTTTAGAATAATGTCTTTAAAATATCATAAACACCTATCTTTATGCCAGTGATGATTATCCACCATACTGGGGTCAGCTGGAGTATTATAGGATATGACACTGTAGATACATAACCAGGTGATAACAGTGAATTAAGGCGTACGCCTCGCACGTATTCTGAATGCTCCCGATGCTCTATGAATGCTCTCGAAGTTGCCTGAATGCCCACGAAGCCCTCCCATATTGTTCTATTGCATCGTACCCCGGGACTATATATAAGTCTTCCTTTTATCTGGGAGCAATTTCAGTCTGTTTACCGATGACAAATCCCGCAAAGATGTGTGTGAGCCATTCAACCACCACACCAAAGAACCATCCACCAAAGACACCAAATGTCTTCGTTTTATGATGCTTGTATATAGACTAATAGCTAATCTTTGCTACGCATCGTGCGACATTGTTCAATAGACACGGCAGTTTGTTAACATATTCTTCTTGACGAAGAATACTCGTAGGTATACAAGATGTTACATTCGTCGCGATCAAATACTGTGTTTTGGAGGACAAATTGTTGGAGGATGAATAGCGAAAAATGGTGTTATACGAACCAATGAATGCATCACTTTTGGTGCATAGCAGGGTGTGTTTTTTTATCTACTCAACGCACACACAAAATATACGTATATTTTAGCTAAAGTACTGTAACAATATTACAGGCACGTGCATTTTAGATAATTACAGCACAAAGTTTACAAGATATTTTGCATAATCCTAAAAAGAAAACTATGCGTGGCTTCTCGAAGTTAAAAGTGATAGATTTCGTTATTGTCACGAAGTAGGCCCTACATGTAAATATTCACCTTTAGTTCGTAGGTCTGTGCATGTACCTTGCTCGTGGCAAGTGTGAACTGCTTCCAGTGAGAAAACAAGACCAAAACAACACGCATTATATACATTTATGAATGTTATTAGCATTATACATGGTCGATGCAGTATATTTACATGTAATAATGTATGGTATATGTAATGCACGCGTTTGGTCCCGTCAACCGCTGCCAATTGTATCACAGATAGGCTGTTTGGTTCTCTATAATACAATCGTAATACTTCTAACTTTAATGGAGATATAGAAAATACACACGAATGGTTCTATATTGAACAAACTAATATACTACTATACATGGAACCAGTGATTCTATTTGAAGGTATGTAATACACAAATAATACTTTTAACTAAAAAAAACCTATCGGTGCTAAATGGAATTTATTTACATGACACTATGTGTACTATACAAACCTACGACTACTACCAGTTGCTGTATAGTTCCCTTTAATGCTGAGTGCCAAGCAGGGGTACAACAACTACCATACATATTTTAATTAGATTGCAATATTCCTGATATCTGAACATACATTTATATTGTAGTTTCTCTGTTACATCAGTAGTTGTATACCATCAGGTTCAGAGATTACGAAACGTTTTTGAGTAGGCTACTCAACTGGCAGCTTTGTTCATACATCCCCATAATAAATTTGAGCGTGCCAATGAAATATTGCTGGAAAATAATCGTAATTTCCAGGTCAAATATCAGATAGTAGTATATTACCGGTATCTTTGCACCAGTGGAATTTAGCCTTTATTTCATGTGAGCAAAATATATCCATTCTCTGCATATCATTATTTTCAGATGTTATGCATAAAACAAAAGTACAGTATCTCATAGTTGTAATGGTTATCAACCCCACTAACTATAGTCATCGCGGAAACTCTTGGCATTGCACACTGCGCCAGAGGAACTGAGTCTCGTCCTGCGACTGATGCTGTAGCTGAGTGGTATATTAACCACGCCCTTCATCTCTGGAATATCGGCTAGATTCTGGGGTATGACTTCCAGAAAATGTCCCTCTTCTGATAAATCACGGGTTGTAGGTGCCAGATGTTAGTTGTGCGACGGTGTATGCATCTCCTGGCTCACATAATGAGCCATTCTTTTTAGTAAATGAAGGTGTTGACATCCTACGATACGAGCTCTTGGTAAAGGATGCGTTGTATGTGACATCATGAATCCTTCACAGAGCAACTGTAACGAACAAGAATTTAAAAATAATTAGTTGTTCATTGAAATATCGGAAACTTCATTACATGGGCATTTTATTTTTAAATATCTTTTTTTAGGTTTTTAGTTTAAACACGTTTTAATGACCAAAGATTTTATGGGATTGGGTGAAAGCAAAACAACGTACGAGACCCGCTCCCTATCGGTTAGATTATGTTCATGATGTTTAATAATGTATTCTACAGACATGCACCAATGATGTCATGGAACCTGTCCATCAGGAATATAGGCCTACTTTCATTCAACCATAGTTTATTTGATCGACTTTCTTACTGATCACATGAAGATGTAACACACACACACACACACACACAAACCCCAAACAAAGAAATAATAATAATAATAATAAAAAGTAAAATAAAAGTAAAATAATAAACAAAAAGTAAAACAAAAATAAATAATAAAATAATAATAAAATACAATTACTACTGGAACTAGATTACTGGCACGTGTAATCATAGTGTCTACATGCACATCTTATTGAAGGATTTCTACGGCTTTCGTTGTAATTAGCAACGATCTACAACATCCATTAAGAGAGGTATCCCCCTTCAGACCAGACATTTGATATCATAACATAGTAAGGTGTTTTCTTTCCATCTTCATGTATATTTTGACGGCTAGATTCGTAGGCTTTCTTTCTTGGTCAATACGGCTTTCACAGATGCATAACCTGACCATGGCGATCCTTTTAAAGCAGATTATCGTCGTTTACTTGGATGGACCGACCATCTACCCAAACACAACGGGCGTTAGAAGTGACCGCTTCACAGCGGGACTCAAAGCTGGGACAGCACGCGACTGAGACCGCTGACCAATGTCCAGATCACGGACACCTGTGGACACAGCTTCCGGTAGCAGTCTCAGGGCGGATGGTCATCCCAGTGGGCACCTCCCCTTCCACGTAAAGCGACGTCTGCTCGTGACGTTGGACTCCCAGTTTCAGACTGGAGAGAAGTCAATGGACGCTCTCCCGGCATGTGACGTCTTCTGGTCGTGACGTCTACCGCCCCCTAGTGGCGAGAAACAGAGCCCAGGATCACATCCCCTGTATCCCAGCAGTGACATTTGACCCCGACCTTGGCCACACAGCTCCGAATATAGCATCAAAACCAACAAAAAAACGCCATTTTGTAGTTTTTTCAAATACGAGTCTTGTGACACAGTGACTTCAGCTGTCTTCCAATAGTTGACACTTGCCAGCGGAATATGACTTGTCGTGTTTGTTCCTACGTTTACAGAACATGTATGTGTTTTGGATTATGTGTCACTGCTTTCAGTATTTACTTGCTCAGGGTATGTGCCGAGCGTGCTTGCTACTGGACATAGATCTCGATATTCTCAGTGTAAGTGGACTTTAGGTCATTGTATCATAAGTAACCATTACGATGCGAACAACATGCAAATATATACTGGCCAGGACCCCTTTCTTCTTTATAATGGACACCCCCGCATGGGCTACTCGACAAATAAGATGTCTGAGGGAAAGTACCCAGTCAAGATCGTAAAAGCAACGACAATTATCGGTTTAGAGTATTTACATCGAGAAAATAACATATGTCGAAACTAAAATTCCAGTAAATACACAGCACAGTTATAATAGGAAGAGCAGGGTTAGAGTCTAGTTTATTATTAAATAGCTATGTTGTCTATACAACATTCTTAAAGCAATAAAAAGTATATAAAAAAAACCCCACCGTAATAATCAGCAACACGCCACGGACTAAGAATGACTCTAGGACTTCTCAGGACACCCCCTATGAAGCTCTCGTATCCACTGCGAAACAGCCCTAGGCACAACCCCCTCTCGTAATATATGTGGTCGAGATCGCTATACGAGAGCACTTACGAGACTAATGGTCTGGTAGAGCATAAGAGAGCTTCATGAAATGATGCCGTGTGATATAAACTAAGTTTGGGGAGGTTCAGTCAAAGTCTTTCCCTTACATAAAAAGCTGTTAAAGTCACTGCGGGTACTGCCCGACATACTCCAGTGAGTTTTATATGACGGTATAACCAGTCTAGACGTCCCCCTTGCGTGTGAAGGATGCGCTGAGACTGGTAATACCATCTGCTAATAGATAGCATTATCTGTCAGATCTTACAGGAGGGCGTGGAGAAACTGTATCCTGAGTCAACAGTCCTTCTGATCCCATAATTAGGGCCATGGGCAGCCAACTGATGACCCTCATTACACCGACAACGCGACAAACGGAATCGAACCCCGAATAAAGCCTGGACTAAAAAAAGGCTTTAAGGACGATAACATTTCATGGAAAGGCTAAACAGGAATTAGAGGAATAATTCAAAATGGCGTTCATGAGCATTTATTGATACCCGACGGTGATAACGGGACGGTCAGTTTCTCTCATGTGCAAGAGGATCTCCCGGCCATCTTGAAATCTGACAGGTTCTTAAATACCTTCAGCCGATGGCGGCTTGAAACATCACCTGAAGACGCTGCGTGGAACACTGGTCTGGTCATTCCTAGCGGAACCCGATTCTGACAGGGGAAAGTCACCTTTATCTGGGATGTAATCTCGAGGAATTAGAACCCGTTGGACGCTATCGATGATGACAAGACTGTGGTATCGGCCATGACACTTCATTACAGATTGTCATCAGTAAATATTTCTCTATTGTGACCGGGTGGTTGACAAATTCACAGTTTCACGTGTCACAACCTGACCGTTTATCCTCTACTATGACAGATCTGACATTCAGGATTATGAAGAACATTGATATGGCGTAGTTAACGGTCGCCATGTTTGCAAGCAAACAGATTGTTTGCTGTAGAAAATATTTTCAGTAGGAATGAAGGTGTAGCCTGGCAATGTATAACTGAATTGAAATAATTCGATGGTTCCTTATCAAAATTACTTGCGCGGGCGATTTGAACAAGTTCGCATCTTGAGCATTGTCATACTTAAATATATACACAATAATATCAATCTTTCGTGAAAATTCCGAATTAGCATGCATGCATCCATACGTTACTGTAGATGTAATATGCTTGTTGAAGACATTATGTTGTTTTCTTTCTTAACACAATTACAACTGTATAGGAACAGTGTAAGCTGTGTAATCGCATAGACACAACATCGCTATGTAATTAAATCTCCCGCAATGTCATGCCATGAACATGAGCAGACGAACGCGATGAACTCAACAACAACAGCAACAATGTCGAATCTGGTGCTTGCACTGAGTTACCAAAATACACAATGACATTCGGACTAGTCTGTGGTGTATGTAGGCCTACATGCGGACCAAATCCACACGGACATACGTGAGTTATCCGAGTGTACGCTCCTTCTATTGTCAAAGGAACGTAAAGACACAATGGTTGCACCCGTCTGAACCTATGTATGTATGTGTCTGCCTGTGTATGTAGATGTAGTGTCTGCACTGTGCATGTCGCGTCTAGTCGTGCATATATATATATACTCGAATGGGTATTCTCTGGAACCTATTGTGGACGAGAGTTGTCCGAACAATAGAAGCTCTGTTCCCCATAATTAACTCTTACTAGTAGGATTAAGTATAGGCCTACCCCCAACACGACGTGTATGACCCAGACTTTGACAAATTAAATAAAAAGAAGAAGGAAATCTTGTGTGTATTAATAAGTCATAGTGGTGACATTGCTCGCATGTAGGTAACTGGTTGCTCATAATATACACGGAATTCACAGTAGGGTATATGTAAATATTATCAACGTGTTGATTCTTGGGATAGCAAAATGTACTGGAGGTATATTCATTTATATGGTATCATCATTCAACAGGCTTATGGTAAATGTTTATAAACAACATTGTGCTATACTAGATCTTTGATCTACCTACAATAGCTGAATACAATACGCCATCGGAAATTCCTAACCCGTGTATACAATTAGACATACTATGGATTAAAAGGCTCCACAAAGACTCCACAAAGACTAAGTGTTGCTTAGTACCGGTATATAACAAGGGATCTAAAGCACACGTTTGACTAATATTTTATTTGTACAGTCTGTGGCATGCAATCTAATTGCCCAACGTGTACTTTTTCAGAAATCTTAATACAAACGTTACTTTTTCAAAGGAAGCAACTCTCTGGATAGGTATTCTTGATCGGGGTCAAGGCCATTCGAATTGACATCTTGGGACGACAACTACGTGGTAGTTCCATATTCACTTCCGGTCTGGACATTGACCATTCCTATGTCCGTATTCCCAGGACCCCTAGAAGATAAATGTCATCATAAGCAATAGTTGAAACATTATACATGAAAACAAATAAAAAAAAGTAGGCTATATTCTATATTGGATTGGTACAATATAAATAGTAGAAAGTATATCTTTGCACAAACTAGATAATAGTCTGATTTAGTAACGCATGGATCGAAACTCATATGTAGATCTAAGTCTACCATTCATTCATTCATTCATTCATTCACGAAACACGCAGTGAATTGATCTTGCAGAATTAAATATTTTGAATAATAAACTATCGGATCTAATAGAAAATGTGTCACTGTAAAAACATAATCTAGTTAATATGACAGGACTGGACATCATTCAACATGTACAATATTAGAAAGTTAGCTATACAATAACAGTATTTGCACAATAATGAAACTGCAAACCCCCCCAAAAAAGATATGGTACAAATATTTTACATTAAAGGCATAATATCACAGATATATATGGTTGTTTTGGACTAGTTTTTAGCTATAACTGCAAAGTACATTCACTTGACATACATAAAATCATGTTTGTACTTCCAAAAAGCTTTCCACCGCTGTGCGTTTGACAAATCTTCACTGCAATCCCTCTGCGAGTCGGGTTTAAATCAAATACGGCCAACGGCTCTTTAGACATCATGCAAAGGGACATCACTCTGTTTGCTCGAAGATTCGTGCTTAAAATAGTGATACATCTTTAGTCCAGATAAATAGCGGAACGTTCCCCTATTTAATATAAAATATTAATTGTTTTATAACTACCGAGTGCTGGGAGATAAGTACATCACTAAATAACAACTTTTGGATGGTTAAATCAAGTATAGGCCTAATTAGTCTCAGATCGAAATTCGTTTGTCCGATTATACGGGTCTATCAACCGTGATATTATACAGACATCTCTATTGACAATACATGTAGAGATTTATATATAAAAATAATGTATGTGTGCTTACACAATAACACAGTATAGGCCCTACGTTGCTTACATTACGGAAAAGTGGCTCGTTTCGTGATGCATTGAACAGACGGTATGTATGGCTCAGTGCTGTAACGTTTAAAATTTCAGCTGGGTTCGATAGTTTACTCAAGTTACAGCACCGAGTCAATGAGAGATATCTCAGCTGAGAAAAATCTCAATCTCAAGTTTGTTTCTGGAAAACGGGGCCAATCTCACTGAACCTTTAAATGTGTTCATGTTACGTCTCACGAAACGCGGACACTGAGAGCCGCAGCTTTCTCGAATCTGATCAGGCGAATTGCAGGTCATCACAAGGAAGTTGACGAAACGTGGAGTTTAGAATGAGAAATAAATAAAAACAACCTATACTGTATCCGTGTTTATCGTAAATGGGTCTAATAAGTTGTACGCGTTTCCCCATACTTGTCGGTGAATCGTGTCTCATCAGCACGAATCGTTCGTGACAGAGATCTCCAGACCTACAGCAACGTCAACACAAGAAGACATTGTACGACTTGCCATGAGAGTGGCTCTGGGGGTATTTTATGTCTCAGACAAATTCTTCGTCTGTGTTCTCACTCAAATACTCCTATTCAAAATATCACCCTATATCAATTAAGCAAGTCTAGATTACTGGAGGATAAAGAATTTCAATGCCTCCTTTCATATAAATATAATACCAATCAATATAATTTATATTCATACTATTTACTTTCATCCTCTGAGACTATTGATAGTCTAACAAATTATATTCATTCTACTCTATGTTATACCAGTGAGCGTATTCGTTTCATCACTCGACCAACCATAAGGTGACGGTATTCTTATCATCATGAGTGTTGGGCCATTGGCTAATTACACCACTCGACCGTTACCCTATGGTTGGTAGAGTGATGAAACGAATACGCTCAGTATTTTTAATGACAGTGAAATATTATACCTTGTTCTCACACAACTACGTACTCCTATTTGTAATAACATCCTAGATCAGTTAAGCAAGTCTCGATTTCTGGAGAACAGAGATGTAAAGAAAGCCAGCGGCTCCTTTCATATAAATACAATATCAATCAACACAAGTTATATTATATATATATAAAAGTTCTGTTTGACTTTCACCCTCTGAGACTATGGTTAGTCTAACACTGACACTATGTTATGCACATTATCCTATGTGGATACAGTGTACTAAAGATCGGATACGCGTATGCTTCTTGTTACATGATGGTAGCTGAAGTCGTTCTCCAATTGGTATACATGGTCACAATGACTTTGAAATACAAGAGGGAATGTTGGAGAGATGGAGAGTTAGTGCGATGTAGAAAAGGTGCGTCTAGTTTGCCAAGAATTCCGATCACCGCGGGTGACATTTAGGAACCTGCGGTCAACAGGTGGTTAAAGTTACACGACAATCAAATCTAATAAATTTCATGGAGTAAAATTTATTTCAGTTTGCACCAGTGGCACACATACCTGGCAGAACAGTTCCTTTGTGAATAATGCGTGTTCATAGCGTCCCAGGCAACACCAGTTCCATTGGACAACGCGTGCTCATAGCGTCCCAGGCAACACCAGTTCCATTGGACAACGCGTGTTCATAGCGTCCCAGGCAACACCAGTTCCATTGTGGACATAACGTGGTCATAGTGTCCCATGCAACACTATATAAAGCTCACTAAAATTGTGTACCACATGCATGTCATCCGCGTCCGGTAACCGATGCATAATCACGTCATTTAATTAATGCTAGTTACTAGATGGCATTGGTAACAAGCACTTTCCATTTTAAAAGTAGCCGTCATTTTATATGTTACCTTCAAAACCTCGTTGGACTTCGAAGTGCGACCTTGAACAAATATGCGCTTTCTATTTCAGACGCCAAGGGATAAATCAACCACTTTCTACTCTGCTCAGTCGAGAGAATTTCTGAGAATGCGATACCCCTTCCCGACACCCTAACTTGCACTCTGTAATTTAGAGAGAAAAAAACATATACCGTATTACACTTGCTTGGATGTGTCTTGCTTACTTGTACGTGCACTTCAGGTTCAATTCCAAGAATCAGTGTTGTTGTCGTCTGCTCGTGTCAAATATTCTCTGGCAGACGTACGTGTCGTCTGCCTTCTTCATTTTTACCAGGCACCAAGGTTGTTGTTTGGGTAGCCATGTGTTGCTGCTGCTGTCACGTGTTGAGCTTGAGTTGCCATCTGGCATGTAGGCCTACGAGTATAGCCTATATCTCAGCAGTCTGATACCCCTAAAATGGACTCGACCGAGTGTTCTGGGATTTCAGGGTTTATAGGAAGTGATGGCTCAAGGGTCTTTGACATTAGATCAAATTATAGATACTTAGGGGTGTTCTGTTTTGTTTTAAAAGCTGATTTCTCATACTAATTTTATACTGTTTCCATATACAATTTCCATATAATTTAAGTATCAGACTAAATGCTAATAATCATGATATGGTTGAAGGTCCAATTCGTAATTGATTTCGATGTAAAATAAAACTCATAATATTTATTAGTAGGCCCACTCCCAAAATATTTATAAACTAGATTCCGAAATAGGTATAGTCTACCATGATGCCTCCAATAGACACAGCCAAAGCAATATGCTGTGATTACATAGCAAGGTCGTGACCACGCCTTGACATAGATAGCTTGATGACCTTCAACGTAGTCTCGTGTTCGATATCTGCCGCCCATAGTAACATAATCCTACACTTTCTGCTAGTATTTAGTGGCATTAGTCTTAAAGGCATAATATCACAGTTGATAAACATGTATAATCGGACAAATGAATTTCGATCTGAGACTAATTACGCTTGA
>JAUTBV010127448.1:0-12463 GCA_032361325.1 Lepetodrilus fucensis | reverse complement strand
CACACACACACACACACACACACACACACACACACACACACACACACACACACACACACACAACACACACACACACAGACATACATACATACATACACACACACATATATATATATATATATATATATATATATATATATATGCCTACTTGAATAGTTGTAAATGAATAAGCTCATAACGCGTCTGTGTGCCAATACATGAGTCATTATGATAATACATACCTCCATTCAATAATATATGCTTGTGAAATCTGCTACCAGTACAGGACCGTATGGTCAATCACCCCTTCATGAACCAAACCAACTCACGAAGCGAATCTATTGTCACGCCAGTTATTGTTAATATTCAACATCAGCTGATACAATCAATTATACAGCACTGCACACATTGTCCGACCACGTTGAAGAGTGCCCTACCTGTACTCCACTCTTGTCGTCAGTCGACATACTGGAATCCTACAACCGACATTCGACATAAACATTGAACCTCGATGTCGTCCCTGAAGCGGAAAATCCCTATATTGTCCCAGAGAAATGTAATCACGAGGAGCATCCAACGAAGACCATGCAGAGGTCAAAAGTCAAATGTCACAGATATGGTATGTTATAAATGATAGCGTTGTCCGGTCAGGGACTGTATCAAAAGTAGCAAAGACAACTTCAGGATTGGGACTATGCGAAGAGAACAATTGTAATGGCAACAGTTACTATTGGAATGTTTAGACATGAAAGTAATATGAATTACAATACGTAGTAACTAATTAATTTTGTTACGATCCTGCAAGAAAGTCCAATGTGACCTTCACTGCTTACATGCATGTTTTAACAGTTAAAGCCATACAGTTTCTCTGACATTGAACCTCTTCTCATGATATGCATCATTCTCGAAATACAAACTATGAAACACGTTTAAAATCCGTCAAATTTTACGGATGTTAAGTAGGAATGATGGCCTGTGTCTTGACGATGGATATACATATGTTTTCAGTTTTATATTGTTGTTATTTTATTTTATTTTTAAATTATAAACAAACAAGACTGACACCCAACTAAAAATAATATATCACACATTCTTAATAAACTCAAACCTTATTCATATCACCATGTAGCCTAACAAGTAATACTATATATGTTTTCCATTGCGATAATTACACCATGGTCGTAATAAATGTCCACTTCAATCACTGTCAGTGCCATACACTTGCTTCTGACCATCAACAACTGATTTGGATTTCCACCTTCTATAGCTCAGGGTATCGTTTCTCCAAGCTGAGCAATGTATTAGCTATCGGCAAAGAGAGCGCTATGGTCCCTTAGCGGCTAAGAGAGCTTCGAGAAACGATACCCAGGCCTGTCTATCAATACTGTAACTGTAATAACGCAGAGCTATTCCATAAACACGATTGATTTGACCATCCTCGTTTGATTAAATCCGTCGACGGTACTAGCACTACTACAGGGAATAACAGCAGATTCCTACACTAGCTCTGTGGTTTCTCAGAAGTATTATGACGCCGAGAGTTTCGATGAGCAGGACGTCGACAAGTTTGGAACATGAGCTTTCTCTTTCCGGTTAATTAAAACACCGGTTGCAATACAGGAAATAACATCGATTAATTTATTTGAAATTTGATATTTTACAAATTTCAAGCTTCGGACTGAAACATAGTAAACAACTCACTAAACATCAACTACACATTATATCCTATGTATTCAACAGAAGTGAAACATAATATTAGCCTTACTGTGCATCAATATAATATTAGAAGTCTTTTGTTCACATGGAATAGTACGTTCATCCGTTTTCATCTCCTCATTGCTAGATATAACAGTATGCATTATTAATACTATTCCTTCATTGTCATATTGGGTAACATGATGTCCATTCCTTCATTGGGTAACATGATGTCCATTCCTTCATTGGGTAACATGCCCATTCCTTCATTACCATGCCCATTCCTTCATTGGGTAAGATCCTGAATTCCTCTCGGCAACCATGTTGTGCTTCTAGCTCCATGGTAGGAAACTCAATTAATAGTTTAATGTCATTAGGCAAGCAAGTTTAATAATGATCTCGTCTATATATCGTCTATTTAGCAACAGGTGGTGCCATTTTGAGGCCATTTAACATTAATAGTACCGAGTGAGAGACACTTTGTTCACATGAAACGTCAGTATTTGTGAATATGCACTGGAAGCAGAAATAGAAAATCCGATTGAGCATTAGCCAACATGTGTTTATTAGAAACTAAAACATCGCTTTATCAGACGATCAGCGGACGAGACACTTACATTACAGACATCAGAAGCCATGTGGATACTGGATATTGGTCGGAAACCAAGGAAATTACCACAATCTACAGAAGTCAAGGTCTGTCTGGCGGCGAGGCATTGCAGCACTTAAACCAATCATGGACGTCTGCAAATTCAGCTTATTTAATTAATAAAATTGAGCATTTATTGTCAAATGTATGTGTTGTTTGGAAAATCATTTATTGTGCATGCATTGACTACAGCAGATGTACTGAATCCTGACCATTTTAATTAAGATTAATAATATTCATATCGTTATTTGGCAATTTCAAATTTACAACCAATATTTCTTGAGAATAATAATACATGTATCATCTGCGGTACTTTTCTGAAACTAGGTTGTATCCAATTTATGTTCTGGCAGATTGTTGCAGACAAATTATCGTTGAAGTAAACCGTTGAAGATTGTATGGTGGAAGAAACACGATATCTCTGACATTCTTAACAATGACAGGTCGTAGGCCTACTATATATGATGAATTGTAATTGTCGGTTAGATAAGACAGATACAGAATACATTGTGTTTAACCATTGAATATTGTCAAATGTTGAATAGATGAACTTTAGATGGAATCCAGAGGAATACGTACATTAATACACGCATATGACACAATATCAAACTGGTTATGACACAGGCGAACTGCAATGGTTACGTGTTACACAAGACACGCTGTTACATGCTACATCTGACAGAGAACTGAAATGGTTACATCTGACAGAGAAGAACTGAAATGGTTACATCTGACAGACAAGAACTACCTCCATAGTTGCTAGAACACTTAGGTCTAGCGAGGTTTTCATGGCTTCGGTTACATCTTGCACATGGTTACATCTTGCACAGAAGAATTGTCACGGCACTGCGACTGTAATCTGACTACACAGTATTGTAGCATTCTTTCCTATACGCGTCTTTAGGTAACCCATGATACGTTGGAATATTGCACCCTATCCTTTTTCTGGAACACAGCTATATTTGTTAAAAAATGACACATTGAACTGGTCGGGTTCATTAATTTGTTTCCAACGTTATACTCAGAATATAACTCATGCCACGCGGGACACATTGACCGCGACTTTCTAATGCGACAGTTCTTCCAGGCGTGAAACTCGTTCATCGGAGACTTTCTAATTCTACTTATATCGGTGATATTTCTTCAAAGTACTTTGAACAGCGTGGCTATATATTATGTCTGAATTATCAGGAACATGCTAGTGGTATTATGGAGGTCAGGTAGGGACATAAACAGAATGAATTCTCACAGATTATAGCCATTACTTTGATGTCTACACTGCACGACATGTCGTTCAGGTTAGGATGACAATACTGTCTGTCTAAAACTAACTATAAGGCTAAGCTGACGGAAGAAGTCTGTAAGTAATAATGGACGTTATTTTCAGCAGTGATAGACGTTACTTTAAAACTGATGAACATTACTTTAAAACTAATGGACGTTATTTTCAGTAGGAATATTGGCTTGTGTGTTGCAAACACTGTACAGAAAGATGCAGACGGATTCTAGAAGCCCTGTAGCTATCTGTTGCTCATCCTCGAAAACCCAGGCCATTATGACTACACTAACCTCCGTCAAAGATTGCCGGAGGTTAGTGTAGTCATAATGGCCTGGGCTTTCGAGGATGTCTGTTGCTGTGATGTTAACACATGTACAGACTCAAACAAACGGGATCCTGCCATATAATGGTCGTATTTAAGACTACGACTCTCGTGGCGCTATAACGATCTTTCTTTGGAACCTTGCAGACACCTCTTAAAAATAGTTGAATTCGGTCCACTGCGGTCCGTGTCCCAACTCCCAAGTCCTGCCACGTTCAGGTGCTAATGCAGCGACTCTCGTCACACCAGTGTCAATGAGAAGGAGCCAAGTGTGCAAACTCTTAATACCGTGTCCCTGGATCTCAACACACTGGACACACGCACCTCACTGGAAAGTTCACAGTTCACTACCGTCAACAGCACCAACCCAGGACCAACTTACGTTCTAAACATTGACCTAGCAGGAATAACAGTGTTAGAAATTCCGAACATAATAAGGGGTTCCTTCTCCACAGTTAGTAAACCAATGTTAGTGGTGGTAAAATCTGTAATTTGCAGATGCTTTTAACACTGCAGAATTTCTAATGACCCCCATGACCCCCTTTAATTCGAATACTGCAGAATGAACACTAGCATATGTTCAATCTAATGTTGATAAATACATAGTTGTTAAAGGCATAATAACACAGCTGATAGACCTGTATAATTGACAAACGAATTTAGATCTGAGACTAGTTACGCTTGATGTATCCACCCCAAAGTTGTTATTTATTGATGTACATCATGTACTTAGTCCCCAGTACTCAATAGTTATCAACATATTAATATTATATATGGATATAGGGAACGTTCCGCTATTTATCTTGTCTTTGATGCATCAACTGATCTATGAAGGAATTGGGAGCAAACGTTGCCGTTGCGTATTATATTTTAAAGTCTAACCACTGAGTTATGTCCCCTTGCATTGACAGAATGAAGCAAATAACAATACGACCATATTCAGGGGGTTGCAGTGGATAAGTCTACCAACCAGCGGTGGAAAGGTTTTTGGAAGTACAATCATGATTGTGTGTATGTCAAGTGAATGTAGATAAGAACTAGTCCAAAACAACCATAAATATCTGTGATATTATGCCTTAATAAATTCGACTCCAGTAGTTGACTGGACGGGCAAATACCAGGAAAGTAATGTTTCTACAAACACGAAACCCAGCCAAGCAAAGCCTTCAGCTGATAATACTAGATTACCGGTAGGTAATATTAAAATACTACTCACCAAGAATCAACTAATTGAGTTATCCTGGCCTAAAAATGGATATCCTTACTGTGATGAACGACGACAGACTACAGGCACTAAGTAACTAAGTACTTTGTGCACTCTAATCCTGTCTGCGTATATTCTTAATACGGTGTTATATATGCTGTTCACTGCCATTACCCTGGTCTTCCAGAATAGAACATCAGTTATCTCTGTTCCGTAACACGAGGGAACACCAACACTTCAATGTTTTCAGAAATCGTTCATCGTTACCAACTATCAATAGTAGGCCGTACAAGCACAGAGTAACGTACACCGGTCACGTACATTTCCAGAGTGGCGAACATGAATGATAACAGCGGTGTACATATATATTGAACCGCATTGAGTGGGGTATACGTAATAAGTGACCTACAACATATCATTGACCACATAGAGCAGCTTATAATACAGTGTGCCGCAAGGTAAGCATTGCACAGTACGCATAGTGTCGTATACTATATACTAGAGTACCGTAATTATGGAGTAACGGATATATAATATAGCGTAAAAGAGAAACATGCACTTCGTATAGTTTCACGAAGTTCTGATATCTACTATACTACAATAAGTGACCATAACTTTATGAGAGCTTCATGAAACGAGGCCCTGATTGCCATATAACGCGGCATGCACCATGTATACTAGAAATACAGTAGGGTATATAGATCAGAGAGTACAGTATAAAGTACGACAGAGAATGCTGTAGCATATACCTATGGCATAAAGAACAGAGTTTATCAGTATTAACGTGTAAATCTCGACCAGAATCCTATTATAACTCGTGTCCCGAAATAGTAACGCCACTATAAAAGAACACACAAACTGGTAACCTTTGCCAAGACAGCATGAAACATTTCCTGTGCCAGTTACCACATTTACCATGGATGTTTACCGCATCGGATTCACTTGTTTTTGTCGTGTGACATTTTGCCGTAGGCCTAACCGACATCCCGAGAAAGGGTCAATTGTATCAAGCAGCATTTGTATCATTACGATCACTAATTGCAATTATATTAATGATTCATTAATAATGATGAAAGGATTTGTGAAAGTGGTCCCACGAGAATTAAAATCGACAGAATTAATTTATAGCAATCCAATGCTATCCTTGACCCAATTGAGTTTAGTCTTGATGAGCTACGGCCATGATTTTGTGAATCTGAAGTCAACAGAGGGAACATCGACAGTTTGTAATATAGCAATCATAACGGTATCCTTGACCCAACGGTGTTGGATCTCTGACCCATATATGCATGTTAGACGGAAGCATGACCGGTCGATCAGCTGATTAAGTTACAGAGCCGTGTTCGTGCCTATGTCGGTGCCGTGAGCCTATTATACGTATTACATCGACCACGCCGGTGATCAACGCTGGTATGGCTATCGTCTTATCGATGGTACTGGAAACAAGTCATAACGAAACGCCTTTCCGTAGAATACAAATTCGTGTCTAAAGGTCACACGAAGGTCAACACCTGAACATCGTATTTTTTTCTCTCCAAATATGTCAGCTATATGGATTTATTGTCATCGATGTGAAGATCTGCGTATATAAATGTTGCCGACGAAGCGGAACGGGGAACAACCGGAACACTCTCGAGCGTTGGATTTTAAAAGCCTATTAACATAATATAATGTCATTCTTGAAATACTATATCGCAGGTGGAAAAAAAAGCAGAAATATGTATACAGGTTTGAAAAGTCTAACCAGGAAGTAATGACGTATAATCTAGGTATGGGGTGGCACGTGTAGCTTCCTTGTGAGCGAACTCCTAACGCTCATAGTCTGGGGGATCAATAGTGTAACTTTAATGTCAGATCAATACACGGTGCCTTCATGATTAAACTCCATTCTACCTATACTTATCACTTTTCACAATTTTCCAGTAGATGTTTGCTAGCAAAATCGACAATAAATACACGTAGATATGAATCTAAATAAGTACAGAATAACTATAGGCGCATATATGATGTTACGGTATTTAAATGTACTTTGTTATCTACATATGAAGGTATGGATGTATACCATGCTACTCAAACAATAACTGTTCACTTAATATCGATGTTCACGTATTGGCGTACTTGAACTAAACGCACGCTGTGAATAGTTTGATTAATTTGTACATGGCCCTGTGTTGTAGTGTGTGGATATCGATCAAGTGCACCGCACATTGTGGCATGCAAGAATAGAGACAGAACGTCTCATGGGACGTTCTGTCTCTATTCTCATAGTAAGAACCTTCAGCTATACATGGGTCTGCTCCTAGATGTATAGGCCTATATATCTATACTGGACTATACAACGGATAGCGGTGCAAAGATTGTAATGCGTTATCACAGAGGTATAGCCTATAATATGTAGCATCTGGAGACAGGGATTTTGTGACAATATACACATCTGTTCAGCACATTAAATGTACAATTATCTGTACATCACTGAAACAAACCAACATGTTCCAAGCTGTTATAACCATGACAACAGCTGTTTATATAAAATAGAATCCAGACATTCACCATACATACATACATATATTGTACAGAGACTAGTAGTGATCTAGTAAAACTCAGATATTCAGTATATATACTAATCTAGATGTGTATTTACTCATACTCTCGAACTCTCTAATATGATGCCAACCCAGTTAACACAAAGCTATTTATAACCAGATTTGAACAAAGTCTGCGTGAATGCATTGTAATAGTCCTATGTCGCTATCACTATATCAGACTGAATGTACAGTCACGTATATTATATTGATGGCATTGCTTAACGTCACAAGCATGCTGCTTGTACATAACATAAATTAAAAACGTACAAGGCCTGCGTTGTGTTATAGTTATACCCTGTGGCTATATAGGCTTACTGCTGTACTGGTCCGAGATGGGGGCGTTTGGGGGGAAGCACTGTGTAAACAATACTTGCTATCTGCCGCGCCAAGGGCCAGGCGGAGTATACAAGGTATTATGCCTTCTGACTATGTCCACTATATATATATGTATCATATACACACACGCACACGGACACTTCTCTTACCTGAATTCTTGGATCCAAGTCCTCAGTATCCTCCATCTCATCACTCGGGTACTGTCCTGGACATTAGCAGCTTCTCGTCACGTGGTGTCACGTAGAGGAGTAACCAGGAATTCCTCTTCCTCACAACTTCTCCGGCAGTCACATCGCGGCCCCGTAACGACCGTCTCAACTCTGACCTCTGACGCGATGACCCTTGACCTACTATAGTATAATATAGCCTACTTTAGGGTTTCTGTTTGTGAAACAATGCATGCGGCGCCGGAATGCTCATATGACTGCGTATGACATTGGTGTAATCAGTAAAGCGAGATAAGAATGTGGACACACGCAGTAATATATGACGTGTGTAGAAGTGCCTTGCCTATATAAGCCTACCGCACCGGTGGCACGGTGTAAAATGTTATGGGATGCATCACTTATTGATTTGTACACAACGCAGGCCTGTTTGTGGGATAATGAACTAGGCCCTATAATTTATATATATTATCGTCGCATTTCCAAGATAATTTAATAATATATGTCTAATTAGTTACCTAGAAAATGTCTTTATACCGGTATAGCTACCCAAGCATGTGGCATGATATCATGCAGATGTAGGCCTATATTTCAGTGATCAAATGATATTCAGTTACATGAATGTTTACGCATTTCTATAAGTTATCTATAGAGTAAAACAAATATTTAGGCTACTTCGAGTTTGCTATAGGCTACGATATTGTAGATTAATTGAACATTTTAGTGCCAATGCCATATTACTGATCAGTAACTTGGCCTATAGATAACAACAATAATATTGATCATTTGTAGGCCTATTTCATAATCAGAATAGGTCTATGCGTGTATCACTTGCATGCAACATGCAGTGTATATCATAATATATAGGCCCCGATCGAGTTAGCTCGTCAGCATATCGTCGTACGCGTGTAGCCTACTACAGTAAGCTATATTATTTTATTTGTAGTATATTAGCTAGTATTGGTTATCGACATGGCAACTACAGACAGCTGATAGATGCATATATTTAAGAGAGAGACAGAGAGAGAGCGAGCGAGAGAGAGAGAGAGAGAGAGAGAGAGAGAGAGAATATATATATATATATATATATATATTGACAAAGTTAGACAAGTCATTTGATTTATATTATGAATATAATTAGTCTAGCCAGGCTAGACTAATTATTGTATAATTTATTTCTTTGTGGTGTGGACAAGACAACTCCACGAAGCGATCATACGATCTAAGGGAAATAACTCGTTGAGCTTCAATGATGTGTATCTTCTCGTGGAACACGCGAATATTCAATATTTTCGAAATGATGTACCAAATTACATTGACATTTCCAGAAAATAATGTTTGAAATCAAAATAAAATATCAGCCACACCGGTTTTATTTCAGTAACTCGTCTTTCTCAGTTGAGTTACCACAAATAACTTGACGACAGATGGCGCGACCAGTGAGCCAAAACCCAGTTTATGTAACATGTGACCCTCGACCTCGGAATATAAACATCTGCAAGTAGATGTTGTTATGATCA
This sequence comes from Lepetodrilus fucensis, assembly GCA_032361325.1. Taxonomy (NCBI): domain Eukaryota; kingdom Metazoa; phylum Mollusca; class Gastropoda; order Lepetellida; family Lepetodrilidae; genus Lepetodrilus; species Lepetodrilus fucensis. Next base: position 2,730 of record JAUTBV010127448.1, on the reverse strand, counting down.
TAATGATGATATATAACGAGCGTATTTACCTTTAATTTCAATAGACCATAACTAAACTAGTCCACAGTACAATCTTTGGACTAGATTCATGTCAGATGCTTTGTCAAGCTTACGATAAGTAGCTGCCGAGTCGAAACGAGACCAAAGTTCAACTTTCACAGCAACTGAGCAATGATGAAATTAGCAGATATTTGACTTTGATTGGCTAGACTAGCTTGAACAGTCAGGATTCTAGAACAGTCAGGATTTTTCGGGGGTTGAAACTTGGATATCATAATGATGTTCGTAAATATGTGACCGGAATAAATAAGAAACCTTGAAGAGGTCAACGTTCATTCACAGACCTTGTCACAGTGTCGGCAGTGGTACCAAGTAAGCCTGGTAATGACATAATCTGAATATTAAATACAATATTAGATTTCTTATTTATGGTTTTAAATTGGTATGAGTAAACGTGGTAATACTAATATTTAGTAAAGCTACTAGTAATGTACTGTTAATTTATTTTTTATTGCAATAATATATAATATGATAGTATCAGCAGGAATTTTGAGATCAATGTCTAGACTATGGATAGCTACACATTACATTGGTCAATTACATCAACAAATCAAGCCATAACATTATTTCATGACTGAAAATATAAACATGATAAATTGAAACAAATCTTTTCACATATGTCCACAGTACTCTGGTATTTTAAATGCACTTATATATATATATTGGTACAGTAACAAAATGATCAGTAACATAACCTTGTGATCGGGAATTTCAATTATAAATTTAGAAAATCAGTGCTTTCCATTTCACATAAAAATACAAATTCCCTTTATTTTCCATTTTGGCAGGCTTGATACATTTGCGGGCGTCACTTGATTTGACATTTAATATCATGATTTAGATTTACTATGCAAAATAATACTTTATCTGAGTGTTTATTGTCAACATTTTTGTTTTCCTTTGTATCATAACACATACTTCGCTGCTGTTTACTATTGTAGTATTATTTATAATATTATAATATTCATGCTTCTGTTACAGATAAACTATTTCTACATATACAAGACTCCAGGTTTAATTACTACGCGACATGTTGCTGTGTGAGAATGCCACGTCCTGGACGAGTGTCTGGGTGGACAACGGCTTCAGCCACTGCTTCTTCGACTCCATGTCGGCCTGCGTTCTTCTCGCGGTACTCCTCGTCTGTGGCATGGTGCAGTGTATCATGTACAACAGATACTCCACACTCGTCCAGTCCTCCCGCATTCCCTGGTCGGTTCCGTACTCCATGCAGAACGTCCTGACTGTCCTGTTGTCCTGCGAGGCCATCCTGCACATGATCGTCCAGGACACGGCCGTGAACATGGCCCTGTACGGATACAATGTCATCACGGCTCTCGTGCTGGTGTTCGCCTGGCTTGGCTCCCTTAGGTTGCTGAGTCTGGAGCGGAACTATATCCTGCCGACTGTTCCGACGCGAGGTCACGGCCTGGTTCTGTTGATGTTCTGGAGCTTGGCGTTCGTGAGGGAGAACCTGGCCTTCGTGTCATGGAGAAGTCCACAATGGTGGTGGGCCATGGATGGGTGAGCATCTCCTTCGCTCCAGATCATATCAAGAACATCGCCCATATATTGTAGAAGATAGAACTGCTGCAAACCTAATAGTATTAATTGTATGAATTTGCAATATCATTTTGTTTTGAGAGTCATGCTAATTCCTTATTTCATAAGAATCTCCTGAAGACACATTCAATCATGTTCAATTGTTACCACAAAATACAGGCTCCAATATGAATTGATTAACATTAATATGCATACTGATAGCAATTGTCAACTTATTGATTGCATATATATATGAATTAATTTGCATACCTTAGTTGACCATTGATAAATATTTTACAATTTGGTCAGTTCTTATAAGTCAAATTCTACTAGTCTATTCTTAGTGTGCAATACCATAATGCTGTACTGACAGCATAGCACATGTGTTCCCTGTTGTTAATTTATCTTATTTTATCTTGCAGCACCAAGGACTACCTGGGTTTCAGCTTCTGGCTGGTGCGGTACGTCTTCACTCTGGTTCTGTTCCTGCTGGGGTTGTCTGCTCCTGGTTTGAAGCACATGAAATACCAGCTGCTGCTAGACACCTCGGTGAGTGGAGATCTGGCCCGGATTTCTCCAGAAAATAATCATGAGATGCAGTTTTCTGTTAATTGTTTCACAAATTTAACGAGTTTGTTTTTTAAATAAATACAAATAACTGAAACTCAGCCTTAATTAGGTAATTTTAGTGGCAAGTTAATTATATTAATTCACAAAATTTAAAGTAATGCATTGATTGATGTTTTGTTTCCCAGCAGACAAGCACAGCATCTGGTCAGGCATCAGCCGCCACAGCCTCCACATGGGGAAACATCATGGGCAAGCTGAAGGTGATGATCCCGTACTGCTGGCCCAAGGGCAACATCCTGCTGCAGATGAGCGTGTACATCTGTATCCTTATGCTGGTCGCCGGCCGAGTCATCAACGTCTTCGTCCCCATCTACAGCAAGCAAATCAGTACGTACAAAGTGCCACATATATAGAGTGTCATCTACAGAGTGCTATGTTACAGAGTGCCACGTACAAAGTGCAATGTACAGAGTGCCATGTATAGGTTATAAACCACTAAATTATTTGAATTTGCCGCCAGACAGAAGCTTCGTACCCAAGTCAGTACGGCATAGATGG